>VZQC01007611.1:4302771-4588410 GCA_009823505.1 Rhizomys pruinosus
ATATATATATATATATATATATCAAGTCACATATAAAGGGAAACCCATCAGAATTACAGCTAATTTTTCAATGCAAATGATGAAAGCCAGAAGAGCCTGGACCAAAGTGTTTCCAGTTCTAAATTACTATAGATGTCAACCCAGAATACTTTACCAAGCAAAAAATGTTTATTATAGTTGAAGGAGGAAGAAAAATCTTCCATGACATAAATAGGCTGACAGAATTCATGTCCAGAAAACCAGCCCTTCAGAGAATACTTGAGCAATACAAAGAGCTGAAGGAAGGAGCAACTATACCCAAGTGTCAACAGAAAGTAATTAATGAAGGTATAACTGTGGAATAACTAACCAAGAATACAAACAGAAGCTAAAATGATGGGAAGCAACATAAATCTCTTAATAATAACTTTAAATATCAGTGTTCTGAATTCCCTAATAAAAAGATATAGGCTAGTAGAATGTGTTAAGGCACAAAATCTATCTTTTTGATGTCTGGAAGAAACCCATCTCACCTTCAAGGACAGGCACTATCTTAAGGTGAAAGAGTAGAAAAAGTACTCCAGGCAAATGCCACAAAGAAGCAAGCAAGTGTTGCTATTTTAATATGAGACAAAATAGATTTCAAACTACATTACTTATCCCAGAAGATATCACAATGGTGGGATATACACACCAAACTCTGGTGCACCAAACTTCATAAATACAATATTACTGTATTTTTTAATTTTTTAAATTTTATTTATTTTTGTATATGTATAAATGTACTGTCTGTATGCAAGTTTGTGCACCCGTGTCGTGCAATGCTGCAGAGGTCAGAAGAGGGTGTCGGATTCCCCTAGAACTGGAGTTCTTCTGGAATTGGAGTTTCAGATGGTTCTTGGCTGCCATGTGGGTGCTGGGGATTGAAACCGGGTCCTCTGTAAGAGCGGTTGGGGCTTTTAACTGCTAGACCATCTCTCCAGCCCAATATTGCCATATTTTAAAGGCATAGATTAATTCCAACATATTGGTAGTAGGGGACATCAATATTCCCACTGTGTCCATTAGATAGGTCAACCAGATAAAGAATAAACAGAGAGAGACTATGATCTGAACAGTAGGATACACCAAATAGACCTAACAGACATCTACTGAGTATTCCACCCAAGCACCAAAGAATATAGTTACTATTTAGCACCCCATGGAACGCTCTTCAAATTGACCATATACTGGAGCACAAAAGAAACCTCAACAAATACAAAAAAATTGAAATAATTCCATGCTTTATATCAAACCACAATTTGATAGAGCTTAATATAACATCAGAAGAAGCCCCAGTAACTATATGAATTCATGGAGATTAAACAACACACTCCTGAATAATGGATTAGAGGAGAAATTAAGAAATAAAAGTATTCCTGGAATTAGATGAAAAGGACAATATAACACAAAAAAACTCTGGAACATTTTAAAATCAGTCCTAAGGGAAGTTTATAGCTCTAAGTGCCTACATTTAAAAAAAATAGAAAGAGAACAAATTAATGACTTAACATTGCAACTCAACACACTTGAAACACAACAACAAAAAAATCCCAAGCCAGCAGGCAAAAATAAATAACAAAAATCAAAGCAGAGATTAATGAAATAGAAACAAAGAAAACAATACAAAGAATCAAGAGTCTAAGAGTTGGTTCTTTAAAAGGATAAATAAGATAGACACACTGTTACCCCAGTTAGCCAAAAGAGAGAGCAACTCCAATTCACAAGAGACAACAAAAAAATCCAGAACATTATCCAGAAGCACATTAAAAACCTATACTTTATTAAATTTGAAAACCTAAAAGAAATGGATGAACATCTGAAATCATGGAAATCACCAAAGCTTAACCAAACAGGCACATAATACATAAGGAAATTGAAACAGTAATACAAAACCTCAAAATGAAAAAAAGCCCAGGCCTTTAAAAAGGAACTACAACCAGAGTCTGGAGAGATGGCACAGCAGTTAAAAGCACCAACTGCTCTTGCAGAGGACACGGGTTTGATTCCCAGTACCCATTGCAGCTAAGAACTGTCTTTAATCTGGGCATGGTTGACACACACCTTTAATCCTAGCACTTGGGAGGCAGAGACAGGCAGATCTCTGTGAGTTCAAGGACTGGTCTACAGAGTGAATTCCAGGCCAGCTGTGGCTATAGAGAGACCCTGTCTCCAAAAAAAAAAAAAAAAAAAAAAAAAGGGACCTATAACCAATATCTTAAACAGACAGAAAATCTCCTACCAGAGCATCAACTCTAAAAAACAAAAAAAGGCTAGATACAAGCCGAAATAGAATTTATATACCCAATATCTTTTTAATGAGATAAATGCAAATATTCTCAACAAAGTAACGTGGAAACCTAACATGCAACATTCAAAAAGGTTTATCATCCCCCATGGACCAATCAAAGCGTTAATTCAAGAGATTTAGGGATGGTTCAGTATACATGAGTCAATAAATGTCCAAAACCATATAGATGGACTTAGCTGCATGGGACTCAAAAAACAAAACCACAATTGCTCATAATCAATTGATGCAGAAAAAGGCCTTGATAAAATTCAAGTGAGTTTTAATGTTTAAAGTCCTAGAGGGAATTGTCCTGGAGGTGGGAGGGGAAATTCCCAACATGACATCAAAAACTATATACAAAAACCGACGCAACACCTCATTCTAAATGGAGAAAAATTAGAGGCATTCCACTTAAAGTCATAAACCCAGCAGAGGGCTGCCATACTATCTCCAAAGCTAATAAAACTACAGACAGTAAACAATTGATAGACCAACAAACAAATTAATCTTAACCCAACAGATGGGAAGAAATAACAAAAATCAAAGCAGAAATCAATGAAATAGAAACAAAAGAAAAACATACAAAAAAATATAAAAACAAAAAAAAAAAAAAAAAAAAAAAAAAGCTGGTTCTTTGAAAGAATAAACATTAGACCAAAAAAACACCAAACCAACTCTAGCCCATTTAACAAAAGGAAAGAAAAGAGCAGCTCCAAATTAATAGTAATCATGATGAAAGAGGGAAACATCACGACAGATAAATAAAAGATTCAGGCAATCATTGTAATAAAGAAGACTCTTCAAAAATCATACTCTATCAAGTAAGTTTGATTGAAACCTAATATAAATGGATTAATATCTGAAACCCTGGAAATCAACAAAGCTTAACCAAGAAGAGAACTGACAATGTAACGAAACAGACCAGAACAATCTGAGGGAAAACCTTAAGACAATAATAAGAAAAACATGCCCAACTAAAAAAAGGCCCAGTCCAGATAGTTTCATTCACAAGCAATCTCTAACAATTTACAGAGGTCCTTTACAACCTTACTACGCAATTATTCAGAAGGAGAAAAAAAAGGGCTCTTCCAATCCGCCCTTCTATGAACCCAGATCCACCTAATAAGCAAGACCAGCAAAGAACACAACCGAAAAAAGAAAATTATAAACTCATCTCATTAATAAACAAAGATGCAAAAATTCTAACAAAATACTTGCAAATCACGTTAAAAACATTAATACAAATAACACAGACCCACATCAAAAATAGCATCCATCATGACAGTTGGACATCCAAATGCAGGGATGGTTCACATACATAAAATCAATAATATCATAAAACACATAAAATGGACTGAAAGACAAAAGAAGCCCAACAATCATCTCAATTAATGCAGAGAAAGCCTTTGAAAAGATACAGCATCCCTTTTAGCAAAAATACGCATTCCATCATGTTTAAAAAGTTTCTAGAGGAAATTGGAAACTGGAAGGAAAACATTCCTCAACGTATCAAGAGGCCAGTATACATACAAACGCACAACGAACATAACAGCCAAACATCATCGCTAATGGGAAAAAACTAGTAAACTTTTTTTTTCTCTTAAAGGCGGGAACCTGGCAACCCGCTGGGCCCCTATCAACACCACTCTCCTCTTCAAACAGTGATTAAGAAGCCGGGGGTGGGGGTGGCACGCCTTTAATCCTAGCAACTCGGAAGGCGCCAGACGCGGCGATCTTTAATGAGTTAAGTTCGGGCCTGGTACACTACAAGAGTGAGTTTCCAGGACAGATGGAGCTAAAGGGAGACCCTGTCTCCAAAAAGAAAAAAAAAAAAAAAAAAAAAAAAAAGCTTGCTAGGGCAATAAGACAAGAAAAGGAAATTAAAGGAGAACTAATTGGAAAAGAGGAAGTCAAACTATCCGTGTTTGCAGATGATATGATAGTTTACCCAAGGGATGCTAAAAACTCTACTAGAAAATTCCTAGAAATGGTCTTCTAGTCCATGGCTGGCCTGATGCGGGTGCCACGCATGGTGCTGAGGCACCAATGTAGTTAGTTATGGTGCCTGTTATGGTCCCTGTTATGGTGCCCGTTTCCTCGCAGCCTCAGACTCTGGAGCCTGGCGGAGAGGCAGCCCTGTCTACTACCCATGCAGGCACCCGGAGCCTCGGAGCTCGAAGACTAATGCCTGGGAAGCTGGACATGGAGCTCCACAATGCTGCCACAGCAGGGGTCTGCCAGGCCCAGGCCCAAGGGCAGCCAAGACTCCTCGAAGCCCAGGCCTGTTTCTTGGAAGTCCTTGGTGATCATGTTTACCATTGGAGGAGCATTATTGACTGGTATGAAGTACTTCAAAAAGGAAAAGACTGAGAAGCTAGAGAAACAGCAACATCGAAGTATTGGAAAGCCTTTACTTGGAGGACCATTTTCCTTCACAACTCATGTTGAAAAACCCAAAACTAACAAGGACTATCTGGGCCAGTGGGTATTGATTTATTTTGGCTTCACTCATTGCCCTGATATCTGCCCAGAAGAACTAGAAAAAATGATTCAAATTGTGGATGAAATAGATAGTATTCCATCTCTGCCAAACTTAACTCCACTTTTCATCACCATTGATCCAGAAAGGGACACAAAAGAAGCCATTGCAAATTATGTGAAAGAATTTTCTCCCAAATTGGTTGGCTTGACTGGCACAAAAGAAGAGATTGAACAAGTGACCAGAGCTTACAGGGTGTATTACAGCCCCAGCCCTAAGGATGAAGATGAGGACTACACAGTGGATCACACAATAATAATGTACTTGATTGGACCAAATGGAGAGTTTCTAGATTATTTTGGCCAAAACGAGAAGAGTATAGAAATAGCAGGTTCAATTGTTGCACATATGAGGTCACACATGAAAAAGAGGTAGCCAGAGTGGCATCCTGGGATGGAGAATTCTCTTACTGCAGAGGAAGGAAGCTTTGTCTCCTATACGAGCCACTAGGATGTTACCTTTTGGTTCAGCCAAAACTGAAGATTATAACCCAGTCTTCCATATAGCTACCACAAGTCCACTTACACTTCTGAAGCTTGGCAATTCAAGATCAAGGTGTCAGGAGTTGGTTTCTTCTGCACACCTCTCCGAGGCTTGTGTTTCTTTCGTTTTTCTGTATGCTGACTTTTTTTTTAATTTTATTTTTAATTTATTCCATGCTTTCTATCAAACCACAATTTGTCATGCAATGCTGCGGAGGTCAGAAGAGGGCATCTGATTCCCCTGGAACTGGAGGTAAAGACGGTTCGTGGCCGTCATGTGGGTGCTGGGAATCAAACCCGGTCCTCTGCAAGAGCAGTTGGCGCTCTTAACCACTGAGCCATCACTCCAGCCCTGCTGATCTTTTTTTTTTTTTTTTTGTCTTTTTGAGACAGGGTCTCCCTGTAGCCCCAGCTCCTGGAACTCACTCTGTAGACCAGGCTGGCCTTGAACTCACAAAGATCCACCTGCCTCTACCTCCCGAGTGCCAGGATTAAAGGCGTGTGCCACCACGCCCAGCTTTATATGTGTGTGTGTGTGTGTGTGTGTGTGTGTGTGTGTGTGTGTATGCTGATCTTTTAAAGGCACCAGTAATACTGGCTCACTGAGAGCCTAGCCTAACAGCCTCATTTTAACTTAATTACTTCCTTAAAGACTTAATCTCCAAATACAGATAGGGCCTCATTCTGGTGAGGATTTCAGCACTTGGACCTATGAATTTTGGAGGATGGGATTTGGCCTGCTGTAGCTGCATAGGGTAAGTGGAGCCAGTGGAGAGTGCGTCTCACAGAAGCAGCAGTGAGAGGTGCACTGGTGTGTCTCCTGGGGAACAGGCCCTCAGAGCAGTGCTGCCTGCCAGTGTCTTGGACCTGCTCTGCAGATGTGGGACTTCATTCTACAGAAGAGGGCTATTTCCACAGTGCTCTTCATGAGGTTCTTCAACCTGTGATCTGTGGCTGATAACCTCTGTGCCATTCAGATTTAACCTTTACACTTGAAAGCAGAAGCTTAGTCTTCCTTGTACATAAGCAATCACTGTCAGGTTTCCATTTCATTTCCCCATCAGCAGGTGCTGATTTGACTACTGAAAAAGAAAAATTACTGTTTGCAGAAACTCTGTTCAATGCCTGCTTTTTTGTGTTTAATTTGCCAGGTTTTCAATGATATACCTACCAAATATAAGCAAGGATATTGATCATGTCTGTGATAGAATATTTTTCTTCATGTACCAAATTGTACTGCACATTAAAATGTAATAGTCAGTTTAAAAAAAAAGAAAATTCCTAGAAACAAGAGTTTCAGTAAAGTGGCAGGATACAAAATTAACATAGAAAATTCAGTAGCCTTTCTTTACACCAACAAGAAGCAACTGAAGAAAGAATATAAGGAGACCTTCCCACTCACAATAGCCTCAAAAAATAATAATAAAATACCTGGAGACAAACCTAACCAAAGATCTCTACACCAAAAATTTTAAATCCCTGAAGAAGGAGATTGAAAAAGACATCAAAAGATGGAGAAACCTCCCATGCTTATGCATTGGAAAAATTAACATAGTAAAAATGTTCATTATACCCAAATTAATATACAGATTCAATGCAATCCCAATGAAAATCCCCATTAGTTTCTTCACAGACTTGGAAACAAAATTCTTAAATTCTTGTGGAAAAACAAAAGACCCTGAATAGTCAAAGCAACCCTGAGTGAAAGATGCAATACAGGGGGGATCACCTTACCAGACTTCAAGATATACTACAAGGCTATAGTCATAAAGACAGCCTGGTACTGGCACAAAAATAGACCCATTGACCAATGGAACAAAATTGAAGATCTAAACTTGAATTCAAACAATTTCAGCCACATATTCGGAAAAGGGGCCAAAAAAGTTCATTGGAGGAAAGATAGCATCTTCAGCAAATGGTGCTGGCACAACTGGATCACCATATGTAGAAGAACAAAATTAAACCGTTACCTTTCACCCTGTACAAAAATCAACCACAAATGGATCAGAGACCTCAATGTGAAACCTGAAATTCTGAAGGTGATAGAAGAAAAACCTGGCAACAACCTACAAGACATAGGTGTAGGAAAAGACTTTCTAAATCAGACAGCAGCTGCACAGGAAATAAAGTCGTCAATTGAAAAGTGGAACCTCATTAAACTCCAAAGCTTTTCTACAGTGAAAGAAACAATCAGGGAAGTGAGAGAAAACCCACAGAGTGGGAGGAAACCTTCACCAGTGATACATCTGACAGACCATTAACTTCCACAATATACAAACTCATCAAAAAGCAAAGAAGAAAACAAATGACTCACTCAAAAGGTGGAATAAAGAGCTGAACAGAGACTTCACCTGTGAGGAAATAAAGATGGCCGAAAAACAACTCAAAAAGTGTTCAACATCATTAATAATTAAGGAAATGCATAATAAAACCACTCTAAAATATCATCTCACTCTGATAAGACTGGCTAAGATAAGAAAACAAAAGACACCAAATGCTCAAGAGGTTGTCAGGAAAGGGGAACACTTATCCACTACTGGTGGGAATGTAAACTCATACAACTCCTGTGGAAAGCATGTGGAGAACCCTTAAAAAACTCAAAATGAGCCTACCACCTGACCCAGCCATACCACTTTTGGGTATATACCCACAAGACTCATCCTACTGCAAAGATACAGCACATCTATGTTTATTGCAGCCGTTTTCACAATAACAAGAATCTGGAAGCAACCCAGGTGCCCCTCAACCAAAGAGTGGATAACAAAAATGAGGTACATCTACACATTGGAGTTCTATGTATCAGTAAAGAAAGATAACATCGTGCTGGGCATAGTGGTGCATGCCTTTAATCCTAGCACACCACATGGGAGACAGAGGCAGGAGGATCTCTGTGAGTTCAAGACCAGCCTGGTTTACAGAGCAAGCTCCAGGCCAGCTGGAACTAAAGGGAGACCCTGTCTCAAAAAAAAAAAATTAAAAAAAAAGAAAGATAAAATCATGAACTTTGCAGGTAAATGGATGGAACTCAAAGCCATTATGCTAAGAGATGAAACACAGTCCCAAAGAAACAAACAGGGAATGGTCTCCCTCATTTATGGATGCTAGCACCAAATCTCCCAATTGAAAGACATGCTGAGCAACATTATTGTTATATCTCTATCTGAAAGCAACTGTGATGTTATAAGGTGAATCTCTTAATGAGCCCTAGAGTTAAGTTATCAAATACTTTCAGATGTGGTAATTAATATACATGGGTGAAAAGTATATATCCATACGTTAGAGTAATATAAAATTAAAGGGAAAAATATGAACTCCTAAACATATATCGGAGTTACCATACAGTTTATTCTTGGAGGACATAACTCTGGTGCATGTACGATGTCTATATTGGCATATTTTGGAGCAATACAATGGGGAGGGAACAACAACAACATAGGGACTGGGTCAAAGAACAGACTGATATAGTTATATACCTAATACAATGGACCTTTATAGAGAAAACTTTAAAAAGACTGAGAGAAAGATGAAAGGCATGTATGGCAGAATACATGATCTGGGGTGAGGTGGGGGGGAAGGGAATGGGGAATGTGACTAAATGGAACTGAGAAATGATGTCTGAAATGCACAAAACATCAATAAAATTGTTATAAAAAATTATATGGAAGCACAAAAGACCCCAAATAGCCAAAGCAAATCTGAGCACAAAGAGTAATGCAGGGCAGATTACTAAACCAGATTTCATACTACATTACAGAGCTATAGTCATAAAAACAGTATAGTACTGGCACAAAAATAGACTCATAGATTAATGGAACAAAACTGAAGGCCCAAACTTGAGAGTGGGAAGAAATCTTCACCAGTGGGACATCGGACAGAACTTTAGTATCCAGAGTGTGTAAATTATTCAAAAACCAAAGACCAAGAAACAAATGACCCAATTAAAAGATGGGCAGGTATCTGAACAGAGTTCTCAAAAGAAGAAGTAAAGATAGCCAAGAAACATCTTTAAAAGTGTTCAACTTGTCAGTAATTAAGGAAATGCAAACTAAACCACTTTAATATTTTATCTTACCCTGGTAAGACTGGCTATGATCAAGAAAAGAAAGGGTATCAAATCCTGGAGAGGTTGTAGGGAAATGAGAATGCTCATTCAGGCTGGTAGGATTGCAAATACATGCAACCCCTGTAGTATTCAGTGTGGAAAACTCTTGAAAACCTAAAAATTAACATACCAGTTGACACATTCATACCACTCCTGGGTGTAGACCCAAAGGATTCCTCCTATTGCAGAGAGATGCACATCCATGTTTATTGCTTCTCTTTTCACAATAGCAAAGATCTGGAAGCAACCCACGTGTCCCTCAACTGGTGAGTGGAAAATGAAAATCTGGTACATTTATACAATGGATTTCTAGACAGCAGTAAAGAAAGACAGCATTATGACATTTGCAGGTCAATGGATGGAACTCGAGGCTGTTATGCTAAGTGAAGTAACACAGACTCAGAAAAATAAATGAGAGATGTGGTCCTTCATTTGTGGATCAGATCTTTACATGTAGTATATATCTAGATGTAACTGCAGGAACCAGGTAGATGAAAAGGAACCAGAAAGTAAAGGGAAAAGGGAACCTGGGACAGAAGGCTAGTAGGTGACAGGTGTTAACAAGGGAGGAATGGATAAAATTAGGGTATCAAAATGGGAGGGGAGTAGAAGGGTTATAGACAGGAAGAGGGAGATAAAAGGAAAAAGGGAGCCCAAGAGAAATGGGGCCCCAGAAGACTGGCAGTAGCAAGGAAGAAATGGGGGTACTTTAAATGGAGAAGACAGGGCTGGAGAGATGGCCTAGCAGTTAAGAGCACTGACTGCTCTTGCAGAGGACCCAGGTTCGATCCACAGCACAGACATGGCAGCTGAAAACCGTCTTTAACTCCAGTTCCAAGGGAATCCAACACTCTATTCTGACCTCCGCAGCATTGCACAACACAGGTGCACAAACCTACATGCAGACAGTACATTCATACACATACAAAAATAAATAAAAATTAAAAAAATCTAAACGGAGAAGACATGGAGGGAGGACTAAACAGTTAAATGGAGAGAGGAGAGATAATTAATGCCTTAGTAGATTAAAAAACCTGAGAGAATTATATTAGTCTAGCAATCTGTTGACAAATTACACATACAATACCTCACATGAATCCATATGCAAAGATGAAGGCTGCATAACAAGAAACAGTACCAGACAGGAGAAACATTCCTTTTCGTTGTTGACCAGGGTAGTCCAAGTCCCAAAATTACACAGGCTATTGCCACAACCCTTATTTGCCTCCAAGAATCTGAAGACAAGACCCTCTTGCTGAAAACAGGACACCGTGTGGAGATGTACCTTGAGCAATGGAACTGGATCTGACCAGGAAGCCACTACCCCTGAAGGCTTGCTCTCATAGCTGTGGAGAGCACTCTGCAAGCTACTAAGGGAGATCATCAATAGATGGTCCAACATCATCCTCCAGACCAAATACCCACATCAACGACCAGCACAGCATAGGACATCTGTGCAATAGCAGAACTTCTACCTTGGGGGAAATCAATGGCTAACCTATTGGACCTAAACTCTATTCAGTGGAAGGAAACTCATGTGTAATGTTAACATAGCCAGATGCACACAACTGGAGAGGTCATAGATCTTAGAGAATTCCACAAGGTAGACACATCCCTAGGTTAAGATAACACTTTACTACCTACAAAAGAAATCTTATATTTACAGACAAATATCCCAAACATGACTCAGAAAAGAAGCTTCCTTTGAGCAAGATGAGAATGCTACAGAAACTCACAACTAGATACACACAGACAAGGTCTGTGAATTGCTTATGCCTAGGCTACTCATCTACAATGCAACTTATACACATAAGCACCAAGCATCATAGAACAAGGACCCAAGAAGTGTCCTCTTAATTCTTGTTAAGGAAGTTCTTCCATGCAACAGGAAACCAGGAACTCAAAAGGGCCTGACTGGCCAAACAGTGAAGATTAGGAGTCTACAGAGTGCAGTTCCATGGACAGGCAGCCTATATTCAGCTTCACCCACCCAAGGCTCAGGGAACATTGTCAAAGAGGGAGTAGAAGAGCCAGGAAGGTGATGCAAGACCAAAAGGAAATGAATCCTACAAGCTCCTGGGACCCAGTTCTTATGAAACTACAGCATTGGTATCAACATGCATAAGACCCATGCAAGCTCAGCTGGAAAAAAATTAGCACAGAACTGCAGAAATGGGTAGCAGAGGCCAACCTTGGCTGAGGAAATATTGGCAGTAGATGGCAGTTGCGTGAAGAAGACCTGGCCTTCTTTAGAAAAGAGACTCAGGATAGGTGGAACTCAGGGGATGAGCTGTCATTGAGGAGTGAGCAGGGAGAGTAATTTGGTCCAGTGGACTTTAGCACAAATGATAGAAGGTCTGAACTCCTGCTGGGCATGGTGTCCCACATCTTTAATCCTAGCACTCAGGAGGCAGAGGCAGGCAGATCTCTGTGAGTTCAAGGCCAGCCTGGTCTACAGAGTGAGTTCCAGGACAGCTGGGGCTACAGGAGACCCTGTCTTGACAAAATGGAAAAAAAAGGTGTGAACTCCCTGGGAGGGGTTGAGGGGGTTTGAGGGGGATGGAACCAAGGGAGAAGCAGGTATAAAGATGATTAAGACTGACTGAAAATTATGTATAAAACATATGAAAAATTCACTAGATAAAATTTTTTATTTTTATTTTTTTTAGTTTAAAGAAGGGTTTAATTTACTAACAACGCCCGGCCAACATTCAATGTGGGAGAAAAGTGACAACTGAGGAGCTGGTTATGCAGCCTTTTATAAGTACAACAGCCAATCAGAATTTAACACGATAGTTTAAGTTACCAATCAAGGGGAAGTGTGCAAAGCAAGCAAGCAGTCATTCCTAGAATGACTCGGGGAAAATTGAACCTAATGGCTATCCCTGAGTTTTTATAATTCTTTATTTCTTTCCCCCTATTGTTGTGAGATCTTCAAATCCTTGAAGGAAGTTGATAAGAGCTGACCTCAGTAGGTGTTTCTGAGGTGGAATCATCTCTACTAGGTAGGGGGTGTATTGGGTCCTTAGCACCATGAGTTTGATAGAATTCACCTGCTGGTTAATAAATCTGACAAGTGAGTTAAGGATACATGGGCCACAAGTCAGAGCAACCAGAAAGATAAGTTTAATGGGAAATCCAGGAAGTCTTCAGCTCTCAGCTGAGAAACTGACTCCTTGGAGGTCTTGACCCTAAACTGCCTGGCCAGTTTTTTTGGCTCCTTTTTTTTTTTTTATTTATTTTTGTATGTGTATGAATGTACTGTATGCATGTAGGTTTGTGCACCCTTGTTGTCCAATCCCTTGGAGGTCAGAAGACAGCATCGGATTCTCCTGGAACTAGAGTTAAAGACGGTTCTCAACCGCCATGTGGGTGCTGGGGATCGAACCCCAGTCCTCTGCAAGAGCAGTCGGTGCTCTTAACCGCTAGGCTATCTCTCCAGCCCCCCCCCTTTTTTTTAATTTTATTGGCTCCTATTTTTATTACTTACCCTCTGACAAGGTCACCCCAATTGCCAAGAGGGAATCGGGTTGCCTATTCTTCCATCCTGAAAAGGAGCATAAGATGTGGCAACTGGGGTACTCCCTGCTCAGTAGGTCTATCTGAAAGACCCCCAAAAGTATAGCTATAGAGAGAACAAAATCCTTGACTGGTACTTGTGAAGGAAAAGTGAAGGTAAGAGTAGTTAGATACATTTTCTTGGCAAGGAACCAGAAGTAAGAACAGGGTAAATTAAATGTCCAACTTTAAAGTCCATTAGAATTTCTCAACAAGCGGTTCCAAAGCATCCATTTATTGGGTTTCTCATTTTGTTCATTTGGCCATGGTGTTGGGACTCAGGATCTGCTTTTCAGGCATTCTGATACTCACCTCAAAAATCAGTAGTGACCAGCACGTGGGGAAGGAAGGAGGGACCTAGGAACTTCTCTTAGCAGCTGCTCCCTGGAAGTTCTAACCCCCAGCTGGCATGAATCTTGGTGGGACCTCCAAATGTTGTAAAGTTATAGTGGAAAGACCACTAACTAAACCATGTGGAGTTTAAAGGAGGGCTTAATTTAATTATCACACTGGGCCAACACTCAACTTGGAGGAATGTGGCCTAGAAAAAGTTTTTAAAAACTTTTTAAAATGTTTTTTTTTTCCTGCAGAATTCCTAAGGTTTCCATTTTTAACACATTTGTATTACTTTTAAGTGAATGTGACTTTTGATAATCTAAAAATATTGTTTCAGTTTAAATACATAAAAGATATTCCATTGTATTTTTGAAATAATTCTTTGTCTGATCCTCTTTTATATAATCTAGCCATTTTCAGAATAGATGGATTTAGTTTCTTCAATATACATCTATTTAATAGCTTCTACTTTTATTTTTTTTGCAAGCGAGCATTGTGTTTTACATGGGTTCTAATTGAGTAATTTTAAGCCTTTACTAATGGTATTATGGGTGGAATTATGTCCTCTGGAAGATATGTTTAAGTTTTAACTTCCAATCTTGAGTGTAATTTCATGTGAAAATAATCTCTTTGTAAGTGTCAAGTCAAATTAACTCATGATGGAAGAAAATGCTATCCAAGAAATGACTAATGTTTCCTTGTAGATGGAGAGGATTAGAACCCAGAAACAAACCCAGGGTTGCTGTGTGGACAGAGAGGTAGAGAGAGGCTATGCAAGCACAGGATAAGTGCTGAAAAAAACTGTTGAGTCCTCAGGGTGGGAAAGATAGGAGCAATGGGTGTGTGCAGTTTCAGAGAGTGGCATTAGCCTCTGGCTTCCAGAGCATCCTGGTCCTGTGATAGACCAAGGCTGCCATGCCTTGCCCAGTTTCTGATATTTTCATAGCAGCCCTAGGAAATGTGTAAAGAAGTGAAGAATATAGTCAATATTAGATTTTTATTAAGAAAATTCCCAAAACAGTATAGTAATAAAATGATAGATGTTTTCTATTTTTTAGTTTGGGTACTATTTCATATTGTTCAAAAATGGTTTCCCTTAAAAGCCTGATATCAAGATTTGATTGAACCTTCATATTGCCCTTGAAAGTCAAAGGAAAATATTGAGGAAATGATCAAATACTTCAAGCTAAAATTGTAACAATTTGAAGACATATGTTTCTCTCTTATGTTAATTCTCTTCTATGTACTCATTATTTTCAATAACTTGTTTTGTTTTTGTATTTATTTACTGTCCATCCTACTGTGAGTTTGATTGGTTGTTTTAATCATGGCTGATATATAACAAACCCTGAAAGGTATTTGTTGAATGCTTTTGATTCAGTGACACATACAACATTAGCAAATCCACACATATAATGGGAGAAGAAGTCTCAACTGCCTCAGTTAAATTCCTAAAGCACACTCCATGTCCAATAGCATACTAGAAGTGATCTTAGGAACAGGAGATAGAAAATGTGCATCTCATTGAAGCTGTAAAGGGAAGTCTCAGCACATCGATCCTTCTGAAGAGGTGGTCTACCAGCGATCACATCAAGTCTGGAATATTCTTAATAAGATAAAGGGAAAAAGTGACAAGTTATATTGAAGCATCGAATTATTAATAATAGCTTTCATTAAACAATCTGGAGCCAGGGGTGTTAATGCTCTTGAGAAATAGAAAGAAGAGGATCAAGAGTTCGAAGCCAGTGGAGCTCTAGAACACATTGTAGGCAAGCCTGGTATCTGAGACCCTATCTCAAGAGAAAATAAGGATAATTATTTTATATTATTGTTTAAAATTATAATCCTTATTTACCCTTTGAGAATTTCATACATGCGTACAATATATTTTGATTGCATCCCTCCCTTACCTTCTCTCCATATTTACCCAGAATCCTCCGCAGCATGCCTCCCTCCTAACTTTGTGTTCTTTGTTTTTTTCTTTAGAATCTCCCTGACTCCAATTAGTTAGTGCTTACTATCTGGGTGTGGGTATGGGGTCATCCACTGCAAGTTCAAGTCAATATTTCATTTTATCTTTATGTAACTTCTGATGTCTTCTCATTATCCAATTAGACCATAACCTCAGATTTTAATGTGTTAAAATATGCCTTATTTTGTTTAGAAACATCCTAACAATACAAGTTATTTTGACCTTGAATACAGAATCCATTTATGATCAACTGCTGCAGAAGTGTTTGCCTTCATTTGAGCTGCTTTTGTTAATAAACTTCCTCAGCTCTGCTACATACCTCCAACCACTCAGCTCTGTATAAGAGTCAGTTGCAAGAAATACTCAGGAAAATTTGCTTCAAAGTCATGAGCCTCCTCTGCTTTACATGAGATATTCTAACTCTAGGTACACAGAGGGTCTGTGACCCCTGACAATTATGTGTGACTTTTTCTTTTATTTTGTACACATATATGCGTTTTTCTAGTTAAAGAAGCCTTAACTATCAAAGATATCTTCTATTATTTGTTATATGTGATGTATAGTGTACAGTATATGTGTTTGTAAATGTGGACACATATATTCCTCTGTATAGAGGCCAGAGGGTGACTTTCAGGTGACCGTTCTCCCCTTCTACCAGTATTTATTTATTTATTTATTGAATTTATTTTTCATAAAGTTAACTAAAATTGCATATTCTTATTTATAAATATGTTTTGAGATATGCATGTACTATATAAAGAGTAAAATTAATTTATCCCACCAATACAGAAATACGAATGTTATGTGTTTTTAATCAAGTCATTGGAATGAGAATCACAATAGTTTCACATATACTGTTTAAGATTCTTTTTTGGAAGCACTTTTTTTTTTACCTGCTGAGCCATTTCACAGCTCAGTGAGTTTTTAATGGTGCTATCAAACAGTGAAAACAAGTGTTCTAGAGCGATGGTCTTCAGATGGGAAAGCTGAGCCTCCAGTAAAGCCTGGCTGTGTGTGTGTGTGTATGTGTGTGTGTATGTGTGTGTGTATGTGTGTGTGTGTGTGTGTGTGTGTTAGACATTTTGATCTTTGTCCTTATATTTTTACTCAATTTCAAGGCACATTATACAACTCCTTCCTTTATACTTACTGAGTCCACAAATGGTGCATCTCATCATGGTACTGTTTCATATAGCTACATATTTTCCTTCAGCTCTGAGTTTGAGGAATGGTAGCTGTAGTGTGGCCTAACTGGATAAATTAAGAAGGGTTGATTTCGCCTTTTTATTTGGTCATTACATTGATCAGTCACCATCTTGAGCAGCATTGTCTAGTGTATATGCTGGATAATGATATAATTTGGACTTTGCTTACTTTTCTTTTTTTTTTATTTATTTATTTCAATCTTACGTAAGCGCTTTGCTTCCATGTATGTTAAGTTCACTGGTGTCATGCAACATCCATGGAGGCCTGAAGACAGTGTCATATCTCCTGGCACTTGAATTAGGGACAGTTTTTTAGCCACCATGTGGGTGCTGGGAATCAAACCCAGGTCCTCTGCAAGAGCAGCCTGTGCTCTTAACCACTGAGCCCTCTCCCCAGGGCCCATGTTTATCTCCTAGTATCTATTTTCTCCAAATCTTCACTTCCCTACTGGCTTAGAAATATTTTCCGTTTCTTTGTTTTGAAACAGGGTCTCCCTGTAGACCTCGCTAGCCTGGAAATAGCTATGTAGACCTAGCTAGACAAAAATCTCACAGAAATCTGCCCACCCTTGCCTCCTGAGTGCCAGGATCAAAGGTGTGAGCCATCACACCCCATATAACTTAGAATGCTTTGATCTACCTAAGTGACTCTCACACAGCTTTTTCATGTGGACCTTAGATCTTCAGGTTCTGCATCTGAATGTTCAACAGCCACAGATCTAGACATGAAAAACTGGTTTTGTTTCTGTGGTATTGCTTTTGGTCATTTTCTAAAAGGAGACAGCATCTGCACTGAATCTGTACATATGAGTCACTGTTATTATTTCCTAAACAATACAACATAACAGCTATTCATTTAGCATTTATGTTGTATTAGGTATTCTAAGCAATGCAGAGGCAATTTAAAGTATGAAGGAAGATGTGGTTAGCATGTGTGGAAATACCCCACAGTTTATATAAGGGATGTGCATACCACTGGATGTTGGTCCCCACAACGGTCTTGAAATCTAACTTCCATCTAGCCTCAGTGATGGCTGAGTAAGGTTTTACTATTTTTGCATCCGGAATTAGCACCATTTAATTCTTACCATTTTATATTGCTACTCCTGTTTAATTTATAGGCCAAAAGCCTCCTATGATGTATTTGTTTGTGCCATAGTCATGCTCATTAGTTTATTTCGTTAATGAAAATAAAATTTAATAACAGTGCCAACATATTCACAGGTAGAAATTAAAAGAAAAGCAACATTTTTCCTCAAAGCACCTATATATTAAAACCTCATTGTCTTATGAAATTATAATGACAGAAAAATACACTAATTGTTACAGTATGAACATGTTCTAAATATGTGGTAGGAAAAAGTTCCTGTGGTCTAATCTGATAAATTCTAGTTGACAGACTTGGGAGCCTGCTGCTGAATATTTTCTTATTTCATTTCCATTAAAAAGGTTCTGTTAGAAGAGAAATCGATAGGCATTTGGGGGAATGAGGAGAGACAGAAGGTAGGTAGGTAGAGATAGATTGACAGAAAGGCCATTGATAGATGATACATGATAAATAGATGATAGATAGTTCTTAGATGATAGATGGATAATATATAGGTAATAAGCAGGTAGAGAGATAGATAGATATGTGATAGGTGATGAATAGATGATAGAATAATAATTGGTATATGGATTGATAGATGATAAATGATAGATAGTCATTAGATAAGAAATGATAGATGATTAATAGATGTTAGATATTAGTTATATGATAGATATGTGATAAATGACAAATACATACATGATAGATAGATTGAAATATGATTGTTATTAAATAGATGATGGACAATGGAAAGATAGAAGAAAGATAGATGATAAGTATATGATAGCTAGATAACTATTAGGTAATACATTGGTAATAGATTATGGGTAGATGATAGACACTTTGATAGATAGATGATGTGGTGGTTTGAATGAGTGTCCCCCATAGGCTTTAAGTATTCAGACATTGTCTCCAGTTGGTGGCACTGTTCTTGGAGGTCTTAGAAGTACGTTATAGGGGGGCAGGCTTAGTGCGTTTAACAAGCCTTGTGGTCTCCAGTTGCTCTCTCTGCTTCCCATGCTAATTGTGAGATGGGACCCTCGGCTTGCTGCTCCAGCTCCAGCCAACATGCCTCCCACCACAATGGACTCTAATTCCCTGGAACCGTCAATCGTAAGCTCAAATAAACTCTTCCTTTTATAAGTTCCTTTGGTCATGGTGTTTTATCACAGCAACAGAAAAGTGACTAATACAGATGATAAGTAGATGATAGACAGATGATAGATGATAGTTGATAGATGATAGGTAGAGATGATAAATAGGCAGATAGATGATAGATAGATAGATAGATAGATAGACAGACAGACAGACAGACAGACAGACAGACAGACAGATAGATAGATAGATAGATAGATAGATAGATAGATAGATAGATAGATAGATGGCAGGTAGGTTGATGAGCCAAATATGAATGGCTATCACTGGGGAAGACAGACTCAGTTTCACAAATATCATGTTCCACTGTGATAACACTTACATGGAGTTACTTAAGAAAATCATAGATTAATATTCTTTAGATACTTGGTGGAAGCATCAGATAGTTAGGTTACAGCAAAGGAATGCTCTGCTGTAGGCTTCAGATGCTAGCTGATGACGTTCTTAGCCTTTGGGTTGGTGGAGGCTAGTTATCTGTTTTATATTCCAAAAGGATTGGATTGTCACAGGGATGTTAGATGGGACATAAGGAATTAACTAAATGCTAACATAGCCCAAGATACTTTGACTTTGGAGGCAAAACACTACACCTCTCTACAACCATTAAAGTTTTAATCAGTTAATACAGTGTTTTCTGGGAACTTCAGTTCCCAGGGCTAAATGGTCAATGAAATGTCACTTATTCTAATGTGAAAAGCTCATTTTTTTTCTTTTTTTAATTTATATATATATTTTTATCAAATCTAGACCCATGTTCCCCCCATCCTCCCACCCCACCAGAGCTCATGCATTCTGCCAAATATGCTTTTCATCTCTTTCTCGGTCTTTCTCAATATTCTCCATGAGGAAGTTAACTGTTTTGAGCAGAAGTTCACTGTTTCAGTCAGTTCTTTGATGCAGTCCTTTCTGTTGTTGTTGTTGTTGTTGTTGTTGTTGTTGTTGTTTCCAGTATGCATCACTCCCAACTGTTTTGGACAAAAGCTCAAGGGGCCGTGCACAAGAAATACTTAAAACTAGGTAATTGGCACTAGCATCCACATATGAGGGATACCATTCTTCGTTTGTTTTTCTGGGACTGTGTTACTTCACTCAGCATGATGTCCTCTAGCTCCAGCCATTTTCCTACAAAGCTCATGATGTCATCTTTCTTTATTGCTGCATAGAACTCCATTGTGTAGATGTACCACATTTTCTCTATCCACTCATCAGTTGAGGGGCATTTGGGTTGGTTCCAACTCCTTGCTATTGTGAAGAGAGCTGAAATAAGCATGGCCGTGCATGTATCTCTGTGGTTGGGTGAGTCTTGAGGGTACATGCCTAGGAGTGGTATGGCTGGGTCGGGTGGCAAGTTCATTCCAAGTCTTCCAAGCGTTCTCCACACTGCTTTCCATAGTGGCTGCATGAGTTTACATTCCCACCAGCAGTGGATGACTGTTCCCCTTTCCCCACAATCTCTCCAGCACTTGATATCATTTATTTTCTTGACCCTAGCCAGTCTTATTGGAGTAAGATGATATCTTAAAGTGGTTTTGATTTGCCTTTCCTTAATGATTAGTGATGTTGAACACTTCTTAAGGTGTTTCTCAGCCATCTCTAATTCCTCACTCGTGAAGTCTCTGTTCAGCTCTTTGCTCCATCTATTGTGTGGGTCATTTGTTTTCTTTCATCTTTGCTTCTTGAGTAGTTTATATATTCTGGAAATCAATGCTTTGTCAGATGTTTCTGTGGTGAAGGTTTCCTCCCACTCTGTGGGATTTCTCTTCACTTCCTTGATTGTTTCTTTGGATGTACAGAAGCTTTTGAGTTGAATGAGGTCCCATTTGTCAATTATTGACCTTAATTCTTGCTCAGCTGCTCTCTGATTTAGGAAGTCTTTTCCTACACCAATGTCTTGTAGTCTGCTGCCAACTTTTTCTTCTATCGCCTTCAGAGTTTGGTGTTTCAGGTTGAGGTCTTTGATCCATCTGGAGTTGACTTTTGTACAGGGTGAGAGGTAGGGGATTAATTCCATTCTTCTACAAGTGGTGATCCAGTTTTGCCAACACCACTTGCTGAAGATGCTGTCTTTTCTCCATTGTGTCTTCTTGGCCCCCTTGTCATTTTTTTATTTTTACATGACATCTATGGTCCAAACTATATGTAATTTTTTTTTCTTTTTTAGATTTATGTTAGGGTTGTCTGGAGCTCAAGAGCTGTCTTCCAGGGAAAATCAACATCACTTTCACACTTGAGCAAAGTTTATAGAGTTAATCTACTTTCAGAATTATTTCAGCAAAAGCTCTGTCTTCATTAACATAACAAACAGTGATTTACACCCCCTGGGCCTTCAGTATCTAGTACTAGCACTTTATTGCTTCTTCCCTTCCATTAATGTTTGCCACTTCCCATTTTCTGTTTCCTTTTCTTGAAAATGATAAGTACTAAAAGCCTCAAAGAGAAAAAAGAGCCCAGGGCTTCAGGTCTGGGTTGACAGAACACAGAATGCTGAGCATTCACTCTGAAACCAGAAAGTGGAGGTGCTTGGGAGCCAAGGACAAGATCTTGGGAATCTGGAGTCCCTGGCATGCCTTCCTGTTGTCCTTCAAAGGAATTCTTGGTGAGAACTCTGTAGTCACACTGCTCTAAAGACTTGAGTGGTTTATGTTGTGTGAAATACTGGCTTTCCTCCTAGCTGATGAGCCCTGTTATTCAACAATATGGTTATAAACAGATAAAAAATCCCAGCTAATGAGAGGTTGGTAATATCCTTTTTAGGTACTAGAAATTTGTATTAGTCACTTTTCTGTTGCTGTGATAAATCCACCATGACCATGGGAACTTATAAAAGGAAGGGTTTATTTGAGCTTGTGATTGATGGTTCCAGGGAATTAGAGTCCATTGTGGTGGGAAGCATGGTGGCCCCGACTGGAGCAGCAAGCCAAGGGTCATATCTTGCAATGAGCACAGGAAGCAGAGAGAGAGTGACTGGAGACCACAAGGCTTGTTAAACTCACTAACCCTGCCCCCAATGACGTACTTCCTCCAGCACAGCCACACCTTCTAAGACCTCCAAGAACAGTGCCACCAACTGGAGACAAAATGTCTGAATACTTAAAGCCTATGGGGGACACTCATTCAAACCACCACATTCCACTCCCTGGCCCCCATAGGCTCCTGACAATATAAAATGCAAAATGCATTTAGTCCAACCTTTAAAGTCCCCATAGTATTTACCAGTCTCAATTCTATTGAAAAGTCTGTAGTCCAAAATCTCTTCTGAGACACAGGCCAATCTCTTAACTGTAAGCTCCTGTAAAATCAAAAGGCAAATTACATACATTAAAGTCACTAATACAGTTATTTGGTACCAGAGAGTGGGCTGTTGGCTGTGAAGAACCTGACCATGTGGATGTTTGGAGAAATGTGGAAGACTATGGAACTTTGGGCTAGAAAAGCTGTTGACTACTGTAAGCAGAACTTAATGTGCCATTTTAGTAGAAGCCTGGAAGAAGAAAGCATTGCTGTAAAAAATGTACTTCCAGAGGAAATTAAAGATTTCAGCAGCAATTGGGATCTTTTATCAAAGAGTCTGGCCACAGTTTGCCCACAGCCCAAATGCTTGCCTGATGCTAAGTTGAAAAGCAATGGACTAATAATGTCTTTGGTGGAGGATATTTCAAGACAGCCTAATGTAGAAATGGTGGCATGGTTATTAATGATGAATATTGTGCAGATCTACAATGAAAAAGAGCAAATGGGGCAGAAAGAAATGAAGAATGTACAGTTTGGATCTGAAAAGTACACTAGGAAGATTAAAGGTTGGGCCAAGTCATGTGAAGGAGAGGCTCCCTTTCATAAGGAGACTAAAGTTATTAAGGAGAGGCCTAGATATTTACAAGTAAACAATGGAAAAAGTGTGATTAAGGAGCGGCCTAGAGATTTACAAGTAAACAACAGAAATAGTACCTTCAGGGCAAGACAACACCCAGCTAATCCTCCAACTTTTGAAAGGAAAATACTGAAAGGGTTTTCTGCTCCAACAAGTCCAGGGCAGAGAAAAGATACAAATATGGTTGAAATAGGCCAGGGTCTATCCCAAACTTGTAGCCAAACTTGGCAGTTTCATTCACATAGTGTTAGCTTTAGAGGCATGAAGTTTGCAAGAGTGAAGGGGTCATCAGTTCTTCCTCTATGGTTTCAGAGAGCAGCCAAGGTCAGACAAAGTGGAGCAGGAGCATCCCTGAATAAAGAAGGCCCTGATAGGCCATGCATGAAGCTGTGAATGTAAAGCCTGGTTGGCAGCGGAGACCCCAAGAAGACATTCGAGATGCCAGAGCTGTTAGATATTTGCCAAGGAGAGTTGCATACAGGGAGTGGTACCAGCCTAAAGAAGAGATGCATGTTGCATGCAATCTTGGAAGAGCTGAGCCATCTCAGCCCTTTGGAAGTAAAATCCTAGAAGTCACACATGGAGCTACTGGACTTGTTTTTTGCCCTGCTGGTTTTTGGTCTTGTTTTGGTCCAGTATTTCCTCACTATGCCTCTATTCTTCCCTTTTGGAATGGGAATGTGTATCCAGTTCCACTGTATGTTGGGAGTATGTAATTTGCTTTTTGATTTTCCAGGAGCTTACAGTTAAGAGATTGGCCTGTGTCTCAGAAGAGATTTTATACTATAGACTTTTGAATAGAATTGAGTCTGGTAAAGACTATGGGGACTTTTAAGGTTGGACTAAATGCATTTTGCATTTTATATGGTCAGCAGCCTATGGGGGCCAGGGAGTGGAATATGGTGGTTTGAATGATAGTGTCCCCCATAGGCTTTAAGTATTCAGACATTTTGTCTCCAGTTGGTGGCACTGTTCTTGGAGGTCTTAGAAGGTGTGACCGTGCTGGAGGAAGTACGACATTGGGGGCAGGGTTAGTGAGTTTAACAAGCCTTGTGGTCTCCAGTCTCTCCCTCTCTGCTTCCTGTGCTCATTGCAAGATGTGAACCTTGGCTTGCTGCTCCAGCCCCAGCCACCATGCCTCCCACCACAATGGACTCTGATTCCCTGGAACTGTCAATTGTAAGCTCAAATAAACTCTTACTTAAAAAAAAATTTTTTTTATTAATTTTATTTATTTCTGTATGTGTATGAATGTACTGTCTGCATGCAAGTTTGTGCACCCGTGTCGTGCAATGCCGCGGAGGTTAGAAGAGGGTCTCGGATTCCCCTGGAACTGGAGTTCTCCTGGAATTGGAGTTTCAGACGGTTCTCGGCCGCCATGTGGGTGCTGGGGATCGAACCCAGGTCCTCTGCAAGAGCGGTCGGCGCTCTTAACCGCTAGGCCATCTCTCCAGCCCCTAAACTTTTATAAGTCCCCTTGATCATCATGGTTTTATCACAGCAACAGAAAAGTGACTAATGGGGTTGGGGATTTAGCTCAGTGGCAGAGCGCTTGCCTAGCAAGCGCAAGGCTCTGGGTTCGGTCCTCAGCTTCTGAAAAAAAATTAAATTAAATAAAATAAAATAAAAAAAAAGACCAAAAAAAAAAAAAAAAGAAAAGTGACTAATACAACATTCCACCAGAATCTTTCCATAAGACACTATGAGTTATCAAAGAGTAAATCAAACTCTACTTTGTGGTGAGACAATGGAAGTTCCAGAGTTTTTGCATAGATAATTCTCTACAAATACTGCAAATTTTCCCCTTAAATTAATGAGACAAAGCTAGTATCAGAGCATTAAAGTAGATAATAAAAGTATTTATTTCAGAAATCAAATATAACCAAGGTCAATGACATAAGCATATTGTTTTGAGGTTTAGTCACAATGATTTTCCCTGCCAACAAAGAATGACCTTCCTTTTCGTTCTATCATAAAGTATACTGTACCCAGAAATTCCTGTTAGAACAAAGTAACACTGTTACTTACAAACTATCTTCCATTCACCAGGTCTTTTTTTAAGAGTTTGCTGTCTATATTTTCTTCCAGGGTTTTGACTTTAAAATTTTTTCTCCAATGTTTGACTGCTAATCTTTTTGTTTTTTTACCTCTGATCTATGAAAGCTAGCAATGGTGGGAGGGGGTTGGGGGCATGCACAGGAACTTTCACTTCTGTATAAAAATTGAATCTATAATTTTTTACACTGCCTTAAATTACATATATTTCAGAATTGTCAACAAAAATAATAAATTGATACGCACTATTTGTTTTGAACAGAACTCAAATGAATTGGAGAAAAAGGAGACACAAATAAAAAGTCACATCTGCAAGTTTTATTTCTGAAATAGAGCAAAAGAAAATCAAGCACTAGTTATTTTTATTCAAGTACTTAAATTATATCTCACACTAGAAAAATCTAACATTGAAAAAGAAATTCTTCTCATAGCTTTATTTCTTCTCATAATAGGATGTCTATGGATTTTTAAATTTCTATTTACTTTATGTTCTTTCTTCCTTTCTTTCCAATTTTATTTATTTATTTATTTATTTATTTATTTATTTATTTATTTTGTGTGTAGGTGTGTGCAGGTGCTCACAAAGTCGAGATGCATTGGATCCTCCTCACAGCTGGTTGTGAGCCCTCAATGCTTGACTACTGGGGAACCAAAGTCCAGTTCTCTGCAAAACATTTGCAGTGCAAGCAAAATCTACAACCATTTTTAAAATCTTTTTATTTTAGTTTTTTAAATATTCAAGTAGGTCTAGACGAAATGCTGCCAGCTCTACCTTAATACCAATAGTCAATGCCCATTCCCTGTTGACATTGACAATATCTTCATTTTGTGTGCCAGTGATGGAAACCAGGGCATTACACTTCTTGGCAAGCATTTTGGAGTTATTTGTGATTGTATGTTTTGAGACTGGGTCCTGCTAGGTAACCTAGGATGGTCTGCAATCTACATCCTCAGACTCCAGAGTGCTGGTGTTACAGAAAAATATGTCCACGCCTGTTTTTTCCAGTTTTGCTTTGTTGCTGTTGTTTGGAAGTAACCATAGCAACCACAACTGTACTGGTTGTGTAAATGATGAAGGATGAAGACTATGGCCATTATCAACAATGCATTACAGCTATGCATTAATAAAGTCCAGGATGGATTGGGAGGTTCAGCCTGCTGTGCATTAGAGGCAGGTGGCCTCTGCGAGACCAGCTCAGGCACAGGGAACTGGGCCTCCACCTCAGGCAGGTGGATTGTGGGTCATTGGGAGGTTCAGCCTACTGTGAATAGAGGCAGGCAGCTTCTGCCAGATCAGCTTAGGAGCATGGTACTGAGGTGCTGGCTAAGCAGGCAAGTCCCCCCCCACACACAACTGGAATTCCAGATGGAGTGTCGAGTAAGTCCTACAACCTACCTAGAGGAACTGGCTGGCAGCAGAGGGAGTACAGGGCTCAGAGGGTATCATATGGGTTGTTATCTGCCCAGTTCTTGCAGAATAGAAAGGGAAGAGTGAGCTATATCTCCCAATATATAACCAAAATTGAAAGCCTGAAATCTAGACAAGCCAACACTCCATAAACAAGGAGAATACAATAAAGGCATCTGAAGGAATCAAGGAAAGCAATCCTTCAACACGGTGAAGAGGCATTTGAGATTCACATTGGAATACAGGCAAAAGGAAACCCATATGCCAAGAGCACAATAAAAGAACAATATGGGAAAAGTGCAGAATAATTCCATGCTAAACTCTACAGAGCCTGTGGAGGATTCCCACAATGGGAACTCTCTGGAGGTAACCCAGGACACAGATCATAAAACAATCACAGATATATTCAAAGAAATCATAGAAATCAGGGGAGAGAATGAAAAACTCAGAAAAGACCTAGAGTAAAAGAATGACAAACTTCACAAAGAACTAAAAGGAGAAAATGACAAACTTTGGAAAGAGGTAGAGGGAGAAAATGACAAACTCTGGAAGGAAGTGGAACACTGAAAAGATCCCATGCTGAAATGAAGAAGGAAACCAACCAGCAAAGCAAGGAGCTATAAGTAGAGTTTGAGAAGCTCCAAAAGGAAGTGGAAATACTACAGAAAACACAGGATGAAATGAAAAAAGGAAATAGAACACTCATCCAATCAAGAGGAAAGAATGGGAAAAAGCCTCAGAAACAGAATGGAGGAAGCAGAAAAATGAATATCAGAGCTGGAAGATAACACTGAACAACTAAAAACTCAAGTAAAGGCTTTGAAAATTTTAAAAATACACAAGAGTGGAACAACCGGAAATGTGGGGCACTATGAAAAGATCAAACCTCAGCATCATAGAGATAGAGGAAGGAGAAGAATTCCAAGAAAGTGGTATTTATCAGATCTTCAACAGAATAATCGATGAAAATTTTCCCAAACTAAAAAAAGACAAACCCATACAAATATAAAAAGCACATAAAACACCAAATAGACAAGACTAGAAAAGAAACTCCCCATGCCATATCATAGTTAAAATGCTAGATACCCAAAACAAAGTTCTAAAGCCACAAGAGAAAAACAAATTACATATAAGGAGAAACCTATCAGAATTACAGCTGACTTCTCAGTGCAAACTATGAAAGCAAGAAGAACGTGGACCAAAGAATTCCCAGTGCTAAAGGACTAGAAATGCCAACCCAGGTTACTGTACCCAGCAAAAATGTTGATTCTAGTTGAAGGAAAGAGAAAAATCTTCCATGACATAAACGAGATGAAAGAATACATGTTTGGAAAACCAAAACTTCAGAGGGTACTTGAAGCAATTCAAAAGACAGAGGAGAGGAGCAACTATCCACAAGCACCTTGAAGGAGAAATTAATAAAACATAACCTCAGAAGTAAAAACCTAGACAAAAAACGCAAAAGCATAATAATAAGGTAAAAGGAAGCAACACACATCTCAACCTTAAATGTTAATGGTCTAAACTCCCCAATCAAAAGGCATACACTAAGAGAATGGATTAGGAAACAGAATCCATCTATATGCTGTCTACAAGAAATGGATCTCACCCTCAAGGATAGGTGCCAACTGAAAGTGAAAGGATGGAAAAAAATATTCCAAGCAAATGGTAACAAAAATGAAGCAGGAGTTGCTATTTTAATATCAGGCCAAATAGACTTCAAAGTAGAGGCAATCAGAAGAGACAAAGAGGGCCATTACATCCTTGTCAAAGGGAAAATTAATCATGAAGACTTCATAATCATGAATATTTATGCATCAAACTCAGGTGCACCGATCATTATTAAGACAACTCTACAGGACCTCAAGGCACAGATAACCCCCAGCACAATCATAGTAGGGGACTTCAATACCCCACTGAGCCCCTTGGACAGATCAACTCGACAAAGAATAAACAGAGAGACATCTGAACTGAACAATAAATACAATAGAGCAAATGGACCTCACAGACAACTACAGAATATTCCACCCAAGCACCAGAGAATACACTTTCTATTCAGCACACCATGGAACATTCTCTAAAACTGACCACATACTGGGACACAGAAAAAAACCTCAAAAAATAAAAAAGTTGAAATAATTTCATGCATTCTAGGAGACCACAGTACAATAAACCTCAATATCAACACCAAGATAAGCCCTACTACCTACATGAACACATGCAGACTAAACAACACACTCCTGAATAATGAATGGGTCAAGAAAGAAATAAATAAAGAAATAAAAGCATTCCTGGAACTAAATGACAATGACAGTACAACACAACAAAACCTATGGGACACCTTAAAAGCAGTCTTAAGAGGGACGTTTATAGCCCTGGGTGCCTACATTAAAAAACAACAACAACAGCAACAACAACAAAAATAAAACCCAGAAAGAGCACAAATAAATGAGCTAGCACTGGAGCTAAAAACACTTGAAAGACAACAACAAATGAACCCTAAATGCAACATCCAGGAAGAAATAACAAAAATCAGAGCAGAAATCAATGAAATAGAAACAAAGAAACAATATAAAAAAAATCAATGAACCCAAAAGTTGGTTCTTTGAGAGAATAAACAAGATAGACAGACCTCTAGCCCAGTTAACAAAAAGAAAGAAATAGCAACTCCAAATCAGTAGAATTCATGATGAAAGGGGAAACATCACAACAGACAATGAAAAGATCCAGGCAATCATACGGGAATACTTCAAAAAACTATACTCTACTAAATTTGAAAACCTAAAAGAAATGGATGAATATCTGAAATCTTGGGAATCACTAAAGCTGAACCAAGAAGAGAGTGACAGCTTAAACAGACCCATAATATATGATGAAATTGAAAATGTAATGAGACCTCCCAACTAAAAAAATGCCCAGGCCCAGATGGTTTCACAGCAGAATTCTATAAAACATTTGAAGAGGTTGTACAACCATTATTACTCAAATTATTCAGAAGGATACAAGCAGAGGGAAATCTCCCAAATACCTTCTATGAAGCCAGTATCACTCTAATACCAAAACCAGGCAAAGATACAACCAAAAAAGAGAACTATAGACCCATCTCATTAATGAACACAGATGCAAAAATTCTCAACAAAATACTTGCACACCACATACAGACACATATCAAAAACATCATCCATCATGACCAAGTTGGATTCATAACAGAAATGCATGGATGGTTCAACATATGAAAATCAGTATATATCATAAAACACATAAGTGGACTGAAAGACAAAACCACATAATCATCTCAATTGATGCAGAAAAAGCTTTCTACAAAATCCAAGACCCCTTCATGCTTAAAGTCCTAGAGGAAATTGGACTGAGGGATCGTTCCTCAACATAATCAAAGCCATATTCAATAAACCCACACCCAACATAATCCTAAATGGAGAAAAATTAGAAGGATTCCTGTGGTGGTTTGAATAATAGTGCCCCTCATAGGCTTTAAGCATTCAGACATTTTGTCTCTACTTGGTGGCACTGTTCTTGGAGGTCATAGAAGGTGTGGCGGTGCTGGAGGAAGTACGTTATTGGGGGCAGGCTTAGTGAGTTTAACAAGCCTTGTGGTCTTCAGTCGCTCTCTCTGCTTCCTGTGCTCATTTTGAGATGTGACCCTCAGCTTGCTGCTCCAGCCCCAGCCACCATGCCTCCCACCACAATAGACTCTGTTTCCCTGGAACTGTCAATAGTAAGCTCAAATAAACTCTTCTTTTTATAAGTTCCCTTGCTCATGGTGGTTTATCACAGCAACATCCACATCTGTGGATGCCAGCACCAAGTACATCATTGTAAGGCAAAATGAGCAACATTAATGTTATATTCCTTGTTATCTGAAAGCAACTGCGTTCTTATATTGTGAATCCCTAGACAGGTTCTGGAACTAGCCTACCATTTATTTTCAACTATGGATTTTGGTATATGATTGTGGGCATGTATACATATTTTAGAGTAACATAAAATTAAAATGGAAAAATGCCAATCAAGAAATATGATATGGAAGATATGGACACCAGGTGTGGTGGCACATGCCTTTAATCCTAGCACTTTGGAGGCAGAGGCAGGCAGATCTCTGTGAGTTCAATGCCAACCTCATCTACAGAGTGAGCTCCAGGACAGCTGGGACTACAGGAAGACTGGCCATTAAAAAAAATGATATGGAAATAACACACAGTTTGTTTTCAGAAGATACAATTTTAGTATAGGTGCGATGTATCAGGCTGGTATAACTTAGCTTTTCTGGGTGCTTAATGACCATATTTAATACCCATACAAATTTGGCTGAGGGACCTAAAGGATAACTTTGTTCCTTGCCATCAGAGGTCAACTAAGTCTCAGGGGACTATGCATGGGGGCATCTCTTGAAATGTCCTGCAAACGTAGGTCACCAGTCTTCTTGTGGAGAGAGGTCTTGGAGATCCACTAATGGGACTTCAGCCAGTGTCCAGTCTATAAAGAGGAAAGTCTACTCATGCTTCAAAAAGCCAAGCCTGCTCTAGTGAGACCTGATTTTGTCCTCAAATGGATGGAACTGGTAAATGAAAAGCCAAAAGGAGTCAGGGGCTCCCGCCCCCCCCACAAAAAAAAAACCCTGAGTGACCCCTGAGGACCAGATCCTCAAGTGACCTTGAGAAAACAAAAACCTTGGTTAATCTGGGCTAACTTTGTCACCTTAAGCATCCAAAGTAAAGCATAACCAGAAATAATCAGTATGGTCTGAGAAACTGTACTTCAGATATAAAAAATAGACAAAAAGAAAAAAAAAAGAGAAAGAGAGAGCACTGTTGTTTCACCTATCTTCAATTCTTACTGGCAAGTGCATCTACTCTGTGGCTGCCACTGCTTTTGCCATTCTTTGAAGACATGAGACACAGCTTTTTAACCCTACAATATGGACTGAAGACTCATATCTCTCTAAGAATCCTCCAAACCATCAATGCCAGATGGGGACTACTGAGATATCCAGCTTGAGGACTGAGTAGCTATGGGATTTCAGCCTCTTCAGAGTGTAGACTGCCATTGTTGGACTACCCAGGCTGTGTCATGGAGGCCAGTGCAGAAAGATCAAGATGAGACACATGCCTGCTGGACCTCATTTGGGTGACCACGGGGAGGGACCCCAGTGTGGAGCTCATAGGCTCAGAGGAGCATGTAGCTCAGTGAGCTACATTATCCTGGAGGTTTAGGTAAAGTTATTTGTCTATAGAGTACATTCATACTGTAAGTCCTACAGTAGATATGATGGTTCAGAAGTACTCTGTGATGTTCATTATTTTGTCAACATCATAATCACCTGAACAAGTAAACTGACTTTTGAATTAAGTATTTTTTTTTTTTTTTTTTTTGGTCTTTTTGAGACAGGGTCTCCCTTTAGTCCCAGCTGCCCTGGAGCTCGCTCTGTAGATCAGGCTGGCCTTGAACTCATAGAGATTCACCTGCCTCTGACTCCCGAGTGCTGGGATTAAAGGGGTGCACCACCACACCCGGATTGAATTAAGTTTTTAAGAGTGGGCCTGAGCTCAGAGGACACAAGCTCCCGACCTATCTATTAGAATTGCTTTGTCTCCCATAGGAGTGTCAATGGATCTCCGTTATCCCTTCGGCCTTTGTAGATGGAGCTGCCTGTGCCCTTACCCTGTGTGATGCAGCTGTCCCCGCTCCCAGCCAGAACACACCCGAGATTTCAAAACGTTTTTTTTCCAGCTTCATTGAGGAAGTAAGAGTTAAGTTAGGCTCCTTCCTTAATCCTCACAGTCCTTCAGGTCTTTCCATCCCTTGTTAACATTCATGCAAAGGCATACATATTTCCCAACCTCCACTTTGTTCCAGGGCTGTGTGCACTGAATGCAGTGCTTGGATTCTCAAGCAAAACCACATTCATTCATTATCTTTTTGGGTAGAGAACCAAGCTGAGGTTGCCAGGGAGACACCTGGTCATCAGCAGCAAGAGCACAGCATGCTTTTGTTGGGGCTAATTAAAAGTCATTAGTCTAGATTATATCCTTGATAAAATCTTTCCTACAGTTCCCCTTTCTTTGTTTTGCAAATGGAGGAGGCTGTGGATCAGGGTCCTCACTGATGATAGGCTAGTCACAGGTTGTATGCTGATATGCGGTAGAAACAGCAGATGTTATCACGATGTCATTTTAGGTCTCTGGAGTAGGAGGCATGAGTAGAGCTTCCCTGGAGAAAGCACATGTGACATGACGGCTATTCACTGGTGGTGGAGTCTCAGGAAAAATTCTCTTTTGCTAAGCTGTTGTTTTCCAGCATGGCTTCACTAGTCATGCTAGGATCCAAGGAGGCCTGTAGAAAGGAGTACAGAGAGAAAGCCTCAGCTCCAATGAAGGAGAAAAACCCCATCCTGCAAGTAGTTGGCTCTTAACTTAGTTTATGTAAAACCCTGAGTTTTGATAAAACTTACTTTTTAAGATGCTCTTCCAGCAGATGGTAGAGGGGAGAATTGAGAGGAAAAAATTTAAAAGTTAAATAACTTGTTTTTAAAGGATGTAAGGTATAATTTAATTCCCCATTTTGGTTTACACGTTAAATGTTTTAATAATAAATGAATAAAATTATGGCCTGTACTTGGGGTGATATGGGGAATGTCAGGAGAAATGTGAACTTCCCAAAATTGGCAGAAAGAGATAAAAGTTTTAGATACATATGCAGGACAATTATTTGCTTGGACTTGCATTTTTAAACAACTTGAGCAGCTTTTTCTGTTCAAACAGTAGTGAAATAAAATATTAAATATTAACATATACACGCCGATTTAAAAAGAGCAAAGAGATTTGTGGAAGTTACTTTCACTTGCCAAAGTTCATTGGGACAACAGGTGGGGTTTGATTTCTCTCAAGATGGTGATGCCCAGCCGGGTGTGGTGGCACACGCCTTTAATCCTAGCACTTGGGAGGCAGAGGCAGGTGGATCTTTGTGAGTTCAAGGGCAGCCTGGTCTACAGAGTGAATTCCAGGACAGCTGGGGCTACAGGGAGACCTCTTTGTCTCGAAAAGACCAAAAAAAAAAAAAAAAAAAAAAAAAAAAAAGATGGTGATGCCCATTGACTGGAAGTCAGGACAGGATTATATAATGTGTTAAATGTGTAGATTTGGTAATTGAGAAGACAACTAGATGGTTAGTATGACAATTTCCTTTTGGAAGCCAGGCAATTCTGTATGGTATCAAGTACTTTGAAATAAAAACAAGGGGAGTATGTCATTGAAGAAGGTTTTAAATATGGATGCCATAAAATGTAAGTTAGTAAATTGCAAAGTTAATTAGGGAATTGTTTGAAACTAAAAATGGCAGCTATAGAGTTTTGCTCCTTGGATCGCATTTGCCTCCATTTGCTTTAAAGAATGCCATTTTTCAGCATTATGCAATAGTTTCTTTGATTTATTTATGGTGAAAAAAATTCTAGCCCATTAAGAATTGGGATATATGGGCCTATGAAAGAAAATATTTGACTAGGAAGTAATGAGCTTAATGAAAAGAAGTATGTCTAATAAAAGTAATTTATTTGCTATTTTTATGCAATCTGTAAGAAAATGTTGAAATTACTTGCAGATATACAAGGATAAATAATATAGCTATTGTTCAGTAGACTGTAGGAATTAGAATTAGCCCTCTTGATAAGTAATTACTTTTTGTTGATTTGGAGTGAAAATATATTTAGTTTGTGTGCATTAGGTAGAAATACGCATTCAAAAATTCTTAAAGTGGGAGTTAATTGTCTAGTTATTGCTGGAAGCAATAAAGGAGTTTTAAAAACAAATTGCCAAATTTAATCATATATGAGAAAGTTGTTTTTGTTTTAAATTCAGCTTCTAGCTGTAATTGCTGTAACAGAAGAGTTTGAATGTTACCAGAGAGTGTGGGGAGAATGGAAATTGGTGAATCCTTTAAAGAAGCAAAAATGTTAGAAAAAGCTGTCCTGGGACTTCTGAGGGAAGGTTGAAGTCACCTGAATTCTTGACAGCTTTGAGAAGAATGTAGTGTTTTATTTTTATGAATGTATAACTGTAATTTATGAGGATTAATAAAAAAACTACTGATAAAATATTCAAAGTAGTTAAATAAACATTTAGCCAATTTTTGTATGTTTATAACTGAAAATAAAGTTTTTTAATGAAGTGTATCCGTAGGATAAGAAAGCCACTTTCTCAAAAGTATTCAGGGGAAAAAAATGGCCCTTTTCACTAAAGGACATTGTTCACTGCCCTGTCCAAACTGCTTTCCTAAACCAGAGACTTGGCAAGTTTATAGACCAGTCAAGATCCACCCCTAGAACCAGAGGTGTGCAGACTCACTATTAGCTATGTAATAGGGAAATAAGAGCTGGATACTAAGAGACAAAACACACACTATTTGATAACGTCTCAGGGCTTCTCTAATTTAGGGAGTGTCTAGCAATAAAAGCAGATACTTTAAGTCAGCACAGATTTAAAAGATACAGAAAAACATCAAGGAACTCATTTTTGGCAAAATAGCCGGATCCAGGATGTACACGCTTTAGCATTTGTGTCCTTCCTGTTCCTTTCTATTTCTCATATATCAGGTTAACTGCATTTCTTCTTTATTCTCTGTCTCCTCTTCATACAGTTTTCTTTCTCAGATTATTGAACATATAGTACAATGTTGATCAAAGTTATGAACCCAAGTTTATAAGGCCCTACACCTGCCATACTCCTAATGCAACTAGCCACAGAACGATGTCACACGCCACATTGCAGGTTTTCCACACGCCACATTGCAGGTTTTCCACCAATGGTTCTGGATCCACTGCTTCTCATGGGGGAAGGAAAGTAACAAGATAAGTCAGAGACCCTCTTCTGAGGTGAGAAAGAGGGGATGAAGATAAAGGAAGAGAAAACTTTCCATAGAAAGAAGAGTACACTTTAAATTTAGGAAACGGAGCTATCTATGTTTTGAGATTTTAACTGGGGATTATTTTTAATTCTTCTTAGTCCTGAAGCTTCTCCTCTTTCAAAGACAGTATGATACTTGGGAGGCAGAGGCAGGCTGATCTTTGTGAGTTCAAGGCCAGCCTGGTCTACAGAGTGAGTTCCAGGACAGCTGGGGCTACAGGGAGACCCTGCCTCAAAAAGACCAAATATATAAATATATAGATAGATAGATAGATAGATAGATAGATAGATAGATAGATAGATAGATATAGATAGAGATATAGATATATGGTGGATCTCAAGCAACAAGTTAAATGGTTATATGCTGCATTTCATTTTACTCTCTAAACTTATGAGAAATGTACTACTATTATATTCTTTGGAAGAGAACAATATTGAGCACCAATCCAGCTTAATAGAAGTGACACTTGTAAGACCAAGTATCATAACCAAGGTCAGCCCAGTGACACAGGTGCAACATTTCACATTCTGCAAACTATTAATACATGGGATTTGGAATAATCTGTATTTAACTTTAAATCCTTGCTTCATTATATATATATATATATATATATATATATATATATCATATGAATATACTATATATACCCTATATATGAAAAGAAAAAAGAACAACATGCTGCCTAAGAAAAATGTTGAAAATAAAAAATCAAAACTAACTAGCCAAAATGCTGGGTAGGCTGTCAAACACCTTTAATCCCAGCACTTGGGAAGTAGATGGATGTTGATCTCTGTGACATCAACCTGGCCCACATAGTGAGTTCCGGGTCTGCTGGGACAACTTAATGCTTTTCTGATGGAGGGCTGGGGGGATGGCTCAGCAGTTAAGAACATTGGAAGCTCTCCCAGAGGTCCCAAGTTTGGTTCCCAGTACCCACATGGCAGCTAACAACCATCTGTAACTCCAGTTCCAGAATTTCCAGTGCCCTCTTCTGGCCTCTGCTGAGATTGCATGACATGGGTGCACTTACCTACATGCATGCAAAACACTCAGACACATAAAATAAAAAATAGGGCTGGAGAGATAGCCTAGTGGTTAAGAGCACGGACTGCTCTTACAGAGGACCCAGGTTCGATCCTCAGCACCTACATGGCAGGGGAGAACTGTCTTTGACTCCAGTTCCAGGGGACTCTGATGCCCTCTTCTGACCTCCACGGCATTGCATGGAACGGGTGCACCAACCTACATGCAGACAGTACATTCATACACATAAAGAATAAATAAAAAATTTTATTAAAATATATTAAAAAAATAAAATATTTCTAATATTTTCTGACCAGAATCAATTTTCTTACTATATGACTCCCAATTTGCTCACCTATAAAAGGTAAGACAATAAGAACTTAGTCAAAAGAGGTTATGAAAACCAACTATAATAAAAATGTAAAGTAGGGCTGGAGAGATAGCATATCAGTTAAGAGCACTGACTGTTCTTGCACAGGGTTTGATCCCCAGCACCCACATGGCAGCTGAGAACCATCCTTAACCTCAGTTCCAGGGGAAATCGACACCCTCTTCTGACCTCCGTGGCATTGCACAACATGGGTGCATCAACCTACATGCAGACAGTACATTCATACACATAGAAAAATAAATAAAATTTAAAAAATAAAATTTTAAAAAATTATTTAAAAAAATGTAAAGTATTACCAACATATAATAAATATATAATAAAGGCAGTTTACACAGACTAAATTAAAAGGTTTGAAAAATAGACACTTCTATGAGTATGTACAGAGAATATTTTTAAGTAAATGTCTGTTGTTCACATTAAATTTATTTTTTCCATTGTGCTACCTCGAAGACTTGGATCTCGTGAAGTGGGCACTATTAATGTTCTTTTGAAGATAAAGAAGCTGAGGGTCACAGAGAGCACATACCTTGTTTAAGGTTACAAATCATATCTACAAAGACCAGATTTTTCTGATCCTATTCTGCCTATTACTTTAAACATCACTGCTTCTCAAAATATATTTTACACATTGAAATGAATCAGTAATATAGAGGAGACAGTTTGTGAAATTTTCAATTTATTATTCCACTAGAGTTAGAGAGATTTGGGCTTCTGTGTGTGAGAAGAATAAGAATTGATGCTAAAAAGACATATTTCCATTTATGAACATAAAATGTGTCCGGCAATTAGAAAATGAATGTATGTTTATACCGACTTGTACAACTATGATTTAATGTCCTTATATATACCAGTGAAAACATTATTTAACAATCAAAACAGTATCAATTCACAAAATACCATACATCTAAAAATTAAATTAGAAATTATTTAGAGTTAACTTAAAAAGACAAACAATCATAAAAAGACAAAGACATTTGAAGATATTTTGCTATTAGATTCCTGAGGTGAAATTTTAGAAACCGTGAACATCATTTTATTGGCTTCTCTTGTCATATTCTCCAAAAAATCTTGAGGTTATAAAACCCCATGGGAGGCTAAAAAGTTTAGTTTGTGTTTGCTGAAGTCTAAAGACATTTAAAGAAATATGTTTAGTATGTAGAGAATTGGAAGAAAATTCTAGTGGTAAACTTCAACATTAGAAATCTAAAATTTTTAGATTTTTAAAATTTTGTCTATTTGGTAGATTCTAGATAGTGACTGGTGGGCTTTCTATATATGTGAACCTATTTACACACACACACACACATACACACACACACACACACACACACACACACATAGATTTTTGTTGATTCAAAAGCATAACTCTCACCTCAAAGGGGTTGAGAGTTTATTCTGGAGCCAAATATGAGTGACCATGGCCCAGGAAAATAAATTTAATTTTCCCCAAATACTATGTTCCAGTGTGATAACAGTTGCATTACAGTGTTCTAGTAACAGAACAAAGAAAAGTTGTAAATCAAGACATCTTTCAAATATGTCGGTGGAAGAATTCAGTAGGCAAGTCCTGGCAAAGTGTGTGTGTGTGTGGGAGGTGTGTTCCTATATAGATCTCAGATGCTGTCTGATGACATTCTAAGCTTCTTTTTTTTTTTTTTGATTGATGAAATATGGTGGTCTGCTAAGTTAACACATTTCAAAAGGTTCTCTTTTTATCTGCTAGTTACAGAATGTTAGGTCAGATAAAGAGGTGGGAAAGGAGTGGCTATTTAAGGGGCAAAAACAGGGCCCAAGAAAAGTGTAAATGGGCTTTGAATCTGCAAGATTCCAAACTCTCCACAGTCACTGAAATGTTAATCAGTTGACTCTCTCTTGTAGAAGCTCAGTGCAAGGTGCAGGATTTTCTGGGAACTAAACTCCTTTTGATATTTTGATATTCTTTGACTTTAATACATGCATTTATAGTATGCCAAGATGTTCTTCCAGTGATTTCCCTTTATTCCCAAATCTAAAATGGATTTCAAAACATTAACACCTTTTTTTTTTTTTCTCTTCTTCTTCAAGTATAAATTGATGGTGGTTCAGACTAGGGTTGAACTTCTGGACTGTAAAAGTATTGTTTGATAGTGGAGTACCCAGGCTTCACTGGTAAATACAATAAGAAGTGTAGGAGAATATTCCCAAGTGTAGACATTGAAAGGCAGATGAGCAAAAGTTAGTTCCATATTCTAAACAGAAGCATCCCTAGAAGGACTGATACTCAGTTTCAGTACCATGTATTTTTTAATAAATAAAATTTTATTATTAAACTTTTCCATAGGTCATACATCATTTCTCAATTGAATCTAGAATCGCTTCCCTTTCCACGCCCCCCACCCCACCCGAGTCCCTGCACTCTGCCATACATGTCCTGTATCTGAGTCTTTCCAGAGTTTTTTTTTTTTTTTNTAGCATCATTAAGATAGACTTAGCTATAATATAGAATGAATATATATAAATGGTTAACCATTAAGCTACAGATGGAACTTGACAGAGTCTGACCTTTGACCTATGCAGCCTGCATGCTCATATTGTCCTTTTTTATTTTTTATTGAATTTTTGGGATTCTTTTTTTTTTTTTTTTTTTTTTGAGACAGGGTTTCCCTATAGCCCCAGGTGGCCTGGAACTCACTCTGTAGACCAGGCTGGCCTTCAACTCAGAGATCCACCTGCCTCTGCCTCCCAAGTGATAGGATTAAAGGCGTGCGTCACTACACCTGGCTTAAAGGCCATTCTTAGCTGCCATGTGGGTGCTGGGAATTGAACCCAGGTCCTCCACAAGAGCAGTCAATGCACTTAACTGCTGAGCCATCTCTCCAGCCCCAGGGATTCTTATACAATATAATTTGATGGTATTTAGATTCCCTCCCTTCTCTACATGGTTCCCTACTACCCCCATCCAAATCCAATTTAATGTGTTCACCTTCATAAACATATATATATATATATGCACATATATATATATATATATCATATATATATCACTTGAATTGTAGGATTTTTTCCTAAAAGATACCATGTTTTCCTTAAGGAAATGCTCAAAAGTTCCTCCTTGGCAATTCAAAAATCATGATATTTATGATTTTTTTTTTTGGGACAGGGTCTCCCTGTAGCCCCAGGTGTCCTGGAACTCACTCTGTAGAACAGGCTGGCCTCGAACTCACAAAGATCCGCCTGCCTCTGCCTCCTGAGTGCTAGGATTAAAGGCGTGCGCCACCACGCCTGGCCCTTTTTATGTCTCTTTTAGTCTCTCAGTTTGATAAGTGATCTTGCTACTGCTTCTGTTTTGAGATGAATTTCCCTTCTATTTATGATATTTTTAGAAGGGAAATTCATCTCAAAACAGAAGCAGTTGCAAGATCACTTATCAAACTGAGATATTACAAGAGACATAATTTCAAGTAAATGCAAAGAAGAGAGAGTGAGTGAGAATGAGAGAGAGAGAGAGAGAGAGAGAGAGAGAGAGAGAGAGAGAACTGCTGGTTACAGTGCCTTTAGATAGACTGCCAGGAGGAAGCAGGCTTGTGGGGGGTGGAAGAGGAGCAGAGAGAATTCCGTTAATGGGGAAAAGGCCCAAGACATCTTCCAAATGCTTTCTGTCTCTTGAATCTCAATTGCCAGACAACTTATGAAAGCAAACACTAATAGCCAAATCTGCATGTAATTCATTTTCTCTTTTCCTAATTTCTGAAGAGTGGAGTATAGAATGATAGCCAGGATATGGTTGTTTCTTGTTCATTCTTTCTGAGTCCCTAAGGCTAGTATTTATGTTCCTTGGCAATCTCAGAGAAGGAAACTATGGTTAGCAGTCTGTCATCTCAAGAAAGACTTTTCGGACACATTCATGGAGTAGTAGAATATTTTTGCACAAATGGCAGTCGATTCAGTGACTTTGAATGAAAGTCTTTCAGGAGCCATGTACAAGAGTTCTCTTGCACTAGAAGAAGGCACTTTCATGATTCTAATGTAGGGGGTGCTCCAGGCATTGAAAGATAGGAATTCATATATTTTTGCAGAAAACGAACATGAGATAAAAATAAGAGACTTCAAGGTAATAATAAGCTTCATAAACCTATTCTTTACCATAACTAAACAAATGATTATTTCATGTGTTGGTCTGTAGATAATTCCTGATGCAAACAGTAATGTTAATTTACTGGCTTATGGTCTCACTTTCCACCCAAGAGTTTTCTGGATTCATCAGCTACTTATGTTAATCATGAAAATTAAGGTAAATGGATGTGGCTGGACTTTGTCCTTAAACATATCCTTTCTATACCTCCTCAAGGACATCTTTTCTATCTCCTCTTTCTATCACAAGTAGATGTTACTATCCTGAGTTTGAAATTGTATGATGGATTCTTATAAAAATTGTTTCTGTACGTATTCTGTTACTATGATCCATGGTGGAGTTTGAAGGGATCATAGTTTTCTTTAAGCCTTACTATAGGATATTCCTTTTTTTCAACCAGTCTTTCCTTTTTCTTTCACCTTTAAACCTTGCTACTTTTCACCTTCCCGCCATGCCATGTCACATCCCTATCACTTTGCTTGAAAAAGAATTGTTCATTTACCTTGGTGAATCGTCAGGACCAGTGCAGGACCAGTGCTCTCGGCTGTATGTAGTAAATGCTCTGCCTGCCCTAAGATTTCTCAGTGATTTAGGATCTGGCCAAGTCATGTCTGTAAAACCTTTCCAAACAAATGAATATCTCAGTAGAAATCGATGGCACTATGAGGATTCTTTGGAGCCTGCTGGCTTTCTGGTAACCATAGCAGCAGTAGAATCAGTAGCAATAATATCTTGAAGCATTTGTATAGAAGTTAGTAGTATTAGAACTTTCCATAGCCGAATAGATTCTCTCAGCTTCTCTGTGAGAGAGAACAAGGCAGGAATTTTTTATACTCGTTTGGCAGAAAAAGAAACAGGATCAAAGTGTTTCCATGAGTTCCATGAAGTCACCCAGCTAGAATCCAGCTAATAACACTGTAAGCAGCAAGGATCCAGTATTAGGAGGAAATTCCCTAATCTGAGCACAATGAAAGTGCTGAATTAGCGCTGGCAGCCCTTATTAGTGAAGTTAGTCTGAAAATATGTTAAACTATGTTTAGTTTTTAACTAGGTTTTTATATGGCAAAATTCTAAACCAGACATCTCTGACTATTTTTAGGTTTATTATCAGGACCCTGAAATGAAAAGGAAGACACCAGGTTTAGCCATTCAGGAACAGGTTTACTCGAAATTAACCCAGCAGGACTCTCAGTGAGAGAAGAACCAGAAGCAAGATGGCTTCTGGCCAGGGCTCGTAAATGACCTTAGTTGGGAAACCAGGCAGTGGGGAAGAAGTGAGGTCACTGGTTGACCTTTTCTTGAAGAAGTAGAATATTCCTGTGTGCTCTTCTGTTCCTTGCTGCTTCACAGGCATCAGGCTGGAATGTTCGTCCATAAATTCCAGGTCTTGTGAAGAACCAGTCTTAACAACCATAAGCACTTTAAGCTTTGTTGAGGAGTTAATGATTTCCATAGAGTCTGTGTTGGCTTTTCCTGTTTTCTGTGGCATGGGTGGTCTTTGAAGACATTTTTCAACTTGAATAATATACTTAGTTTGTTGGTTGTTTACTAAAAGATAAGCTGCTGAAAGCTTCCTATCTGTCGTGTAAAGCATCATAAAATACTATATGATAAATATTTATTATCAGGTGGTTTTGATGTTAATAGAACTCAGTCCATATTGCAAGGCAAATTTTGCCTTCTGTGATTGGTTTAATAAAAGTTGAGCCAAAACAGTAAATGCTGAGTTATATTAACAAGAATGTCCTTGTTCCAGATCCATCAAATTCTGAATGATCTGGGCATAAAATATTTTACCTGTTTGATGGTTGAAGCAAAGACTTTAATAAAATCTTTGTTATGCATTTGCTACCTACAAAGCGATCAAGGGATGAGTAGAGAGAGAATAGAGCTCTTGACTCTCATGCTGCCTGTGGTCTGGGAATGCAGATAGAGCCCAGATGGGTAAACTAGAGTAGAACACGAAGAGATTTAATTGAATGGCCAGAAGGGGAGTCGAAAGTGATGAGACACTAAAACACAGCATCCAACAGAATGGATGAGGGAAGACGGCCTGAGTAAAAGGAGTAATTGAATTATATGGCAAGGTGTTTTCTGTACTGTTTCTGACCCCTATTGAGGACAGTAGATGCTGTACACCTATGTGTGTAAGTAAGCACATGTGTGTGCATGCATGTTTGTGTATGTATGTGTATGTATGCATGATGCATGCATGTGTGGGTAGTTGTGTATGCATTTGTGTGTGTATGTGTGTGCGTGCCTGTCTGTGTGTTAGTACTGGTCATGATATTAAGAGAGCTGACCGCTCTTACAGAGGACCGGGTTGGATCCCCAGCACCCACATGGCGGCCGAGAACCATCTGAAACTCCAATTCCAGGAGAACTCCAGTTCCAGGGGAATCCGAGACCCTCTTCTGACCTCCACGGCACTGCACGACACGGGTGCACAAACTTGCATGGAGACAGTACATTCATACACATACAGGAAAAAAAAAATTTAAAGTCCAAACTCCATAATGATTTGGTAAGTGGTATAGTGGAAGAAAGTCTTCCAAATGAATGAATACTTTTAAGCAACTATATATCTATATCTATATCTATATCTATATCTATATATATATATATATTTGCTTTTACAAGGGAGATGCTTAACCAGTTTTAAACAAGCATTTTCCAGAGCAGAGGTATTTGATTAAAATATCGAACATTTTACAAAGAGCAGATGTATGCAACACTCGAAATTCAGGCCTGCTTTGGCCTGTATACATGCAAAATAATGGACTCAGGAATTCTGTGTAATTATGGTAATGGAGAACTCTTATTTATTGCCTGCAGCAAGTCACTTTTATGTGACATTATATCCCAGAGCCATACTGCTGCTCCACCTAGCATCTTGTGTGTGGGCCACATTGCACCCTCTTCGGGCAGGGCCAGAGAAATCCCATGATTTCCACATTGTGCACTGAGGGATGCTATCTGAGAACTAGCCCCAATTTAAACTGGACTGTCCCACAGTCTGGCCATCTCATTTCCCATTCCTGTTTGGGACTGCTCAGATCTTTGGGTACTATTCAGGGAATATGCATTGTAATCGATCATATTGTCTCCTCAGAACCATGAGCTTTACCATGTTGATTCTCTGATTAATGAATTTAAGAGACTGACCACAGGTGAGGACAACTAGGATTCAAAGAAGCAGTCCCACCACAGCATTTAAAAGGGTGGTTAACCAAAGAAACCAAGTAAATAGAGAAAATTTTTATCTCCTGTCAGAAGTGCTGCGATCACTTGCCTTGAAGATCCTGCAATTCCTTATACTTCTGAGACAAATGCAAGCCTAGAACATGTAACACATAAGTGGTAAAACAGGTACTCTTCCAAAAAGACCCGTTTTTCTTCCGGCATTTATTTTTCCAAACCAGCTGCCTGGAATTTTACTATGCAGGATTGATAGCAGCTTTATGTTTTTCTAACTGCACTGACTCCCTTTCTGATGGCTCTTGCTTTTCTAGTTTCTGACAGGGATAAGTTTGCTAGCAGATCCAGAAGTCTCCGGCTCTTCAACTGAGAAAGAAACTGGCTCTTTGGGGGTCTTTACCTTGAGCTACCTAGCCAATTTCTAGCTCCTGTTCTTATCACATCACCCTCTGAAGAGGTCACCACCAATTGCCAAGAGGGAATCAGGGAAATGACTACTCTGACTTCTCCATGTTGCAAAGGGGTACGGGGTGTGGCAATTGGGATACTCCTACTCAGTGGTTCTATCTAAAGGACCTCCAAAAGTATAGCTATAGAGAAAACAAAGTACTTGACCTGTACCTGTGAAGCAGAGGTGAAGCCTAGAACAGTTAGGCTCATGTTCTAGGACGGGAACCAGGAGAAATAATAACAGAGTGAATTTAAATGTCCAACTTAAAAGTTCCTAATTTCTTGATGAGGGGTTCCAATGCATCATTTATTGGGTTTCTTCTTATTTTCATTTGGTCATGGTGTCTGGATGATTCAGGATCTGCTTTTTCAGGCATTTTGATAGTCAAAGTGTTAGTTCCTTCTTATGTAGTTTCTAGGTAGAAAGAGGAAATTTCATTATTTAAGATCATTTCAGAACAACAGTGGACTTGTCTTTTCTTGCTGCAGGTAGCACTGCATTGTTGATCTATACCTGCTAAACAATATCTCATATAAATTTAAGTCTAAAGTCTGGAAGCAAAATTTCTCAGACATTAAAGGAAATATCCTGAGTACTTATCTTTTGGTTACACTTTCCTTTTGGGTATTTAAGTCCACACAGTTAGCCCAGATTAACCAAATTTCATTTTCTCAAGGTAAGTCAAGGATATGGTCCCCAGGGGTCACTCAGGTTTTGGGGGGGTGGGAGCCCTTGGCTTCTTCTGGCCTTCCTTTTACCAGCATCTATGTGAGGGCAAAGTCAGGTCTTGCTGCATCAGACATCCCTTTGAAGCATGAGACTTTCCCTTGTGTTGGCATTCCTCTTTACAGACTGGACACTGGTTTACAGTCCTACTGACACCTCTATGTCCTCTCTGACCAAAAAGACAGGTGACCCACAGTTAAACAGGACATTTCAAAGGATGCCCCCATCTCTAGTCCCCTGGGACTTAGTTGACCTCAAAGGACAAAGAACAGAATTGTCCCTTAGATCCCTTGGCCAAATTGGTATGGGCATTAAGTATGGTCTCAAAGACCCAGAAAGGCTAAATTTCACCAGTGTGATATTTTAACTAATGTGTAATATTTAGATAAGGCTTGAGCAAAAGCCCAAGCAGCCTTGCATAAACCTCAACTGGAAGAGATATTTAACACCTTAGGTTAAAGTAGGCAAAGCCCATGAAAGAGATTTAAACAATTTCAGGCCTATGTTAAATGTAAACTGTTTACTACAAACAGAAGCCGTCTCTTTTCTTTCCCAGACCTCACATCCTGGTTCACAGTTTTCAGTAGCAGGAAACATACCATTTGACAGGAAATAAGCTGATAAAGTTTACCAAGTCCATCCAAACTGTCTCCTTCTGGACTCCATACCAGGGGAGGTAAAACCTAGCTTCTCTTGAGTCAAATTATCTTGTTATGGGCAAAATGAATAACACAAGTGATACTTGTGCATAAAACAAAACTTTCAGTAGCCAGAGGTAATCCACAACTTGTGTATCTCCATTTAATCCAAATCTGTAACAGGGAGTCAAATATCAGGAGTGGACTGAAAACTAACAACAACTCTGTTTATTTATAATCCTGTCTAGCCCTTTAGTAAACTAGCTTAAGTGTTTATACTAATTTTACTCTGGAAATATTTAGCCAATTTAATTTAACATGGGTATCTTATCCTTTTACTAAACTTTGAAATACCATGTGATCTGAAGGTAAAGCTTTGGCAAAACTGAGCACTCTTAAATAAACCTTGACTTGATATTCATTTTGCTTCTTAAACTACTTGACTGAATCTTAGAAAATTAAGCTTATTCATATAGTCTCACATTTTACCTGCCATAATAAGCCTCCTCAGACTTTTATCACTTGCATAGGCTTTGTCATTATAATCCTTACTAAAACATCTCCATTTCCATGTCATTTTGTATTAATTATTTCTGCCTTCTCATAACATTAACAAAAATTTTCCATCTGTTGAGAGAATTTTCATGAGGTTACTAAGCATTTATTATTTATTCCTGTATATAGATGAAACAGTTACTTCAAATATACTATTATAAAGTATAAGCTGTGAGATATTCTCACAAGCCTGAGAGCAGGGTCTAAATGACCAATTCTCTCCAAATGTTAAGAGATGTTTTACCTAGGCTTGGGAAAGATATGGAACTGAACAATCCTAGCAAACTATTCACTTCAACGAGGCCCTATAGAGTGGTCAAATATTTCCACATATAGAACATTTCCAAACACAGAAATAAATTGCACCCTAGAAAGATGTAAACATTTCTTAAAATGAAGTAATGTTTTTAAGGACCAAGAACCATAGTATAATTTAGCAGTTTTAGCTTACATGACTACTTATTTATAAATCAACTTGATATCAGCTAAATCATTATTAATCTTAATAATTACTCCCTTAGCATTAAAGATGAGTCTATACATTTAAACAGTCCATAAAATAAATACTGTGGTTAGACACAATGTCATGACAAACCAGCTTCAAAAACCAAAGCATAGACATCTTGATGAGAGTTCTTGTCAGAGTGAAATGTCTCTGAATTTATAACAATCAAAATAATACATTTAAATCTTCATGGTTTACACAGTACTGCAAGCTTCTAGCTGTGGGGCACAGTTTCCTATTTCCATTTTATGATTAATTAGATTATTGGGTCAGTTGTTTGTTTCTGATTCAGGAATTCTATAGTAGTAATAATCACTATGTTTCACAACCACCTGGGTAGATTTTTGTAAGAACACATTAGAATCCAGCTGCTGCTCATGAGTCAGCCTAGTAGGTCATTATCTGTGAGTCCCTAGCTAACAGACATCAACTCCCCCATATCTCACCTGGGAAGTGAGGTTATAGTAAAGAGTCAGAGTCACTACCATACACATCCTGCTCCCCACCCCTTCCTCCTGCCTAGGAACCAGGGAGCTGCAGGCTCTTGACTTGAAGCTCCCCTACCATCAAAAAGAATAAGAGGCTCTTTCCTCTGCCACAGGGTGGGAATGAATTGGGGAGGGGGATCCAGAGACTACCAGATTGTGTCTGGTGCTGGGGCCTGATCTTATCTCAGACATCCCCTCCCACATACTGTCATCTATCTGACCATGGTACAAGTAACATCAAATAAATAACCTTATTTCCCAGTAATTTTAGTGTCTTCTTGGACCCCTTTCATCTGAAAATCTACCATGCTTACAAAGGAGAGTGTTTAAACAATCCCTATAATGATGACACTTTATAAAAGGTTCCTATCAAACGTCTGACAAATTCTTAATATTTTATAACTATATTACAGAATACTTAAAAGCCAAGAGTACTTCATATATATACATACACATACACACACACTCACATATGAGATTCTTATCTTAGCGTTTGTACTAGATAGAGTCACATACATTGTTACCAAACATAAAGGCTTTCATTTGAATAAAGCATTCTCAGAGATGTCATACAGTAAATGTCCCTAACTGCGTTTCAGACTGAACAAGTGATAGAGACCAGAATTACACATCCCATTCACACTCAAAGCTAACCATAACCAAAGAAAGGATACAGAGCATACTCAAAACAAGCTAATAATTGAAACTTTGACTTACAGACAATTTCTTTTTTTTTTTTTTTTTTTTTTTTTTTTTTTTTTGGTCTTTTTGAGACAGGGTCTCCCTGTAGCCCCAGCTATCCTGGAACTCACTCTGTAGACCAGGCTGGCCTTGAACTCACAAAGATTCGCCTGCCTCTGCCTCCCAGACAATTTCTTTAATAAAGAATGGATGACAAGATGTATTTAGCCTTAACAAGTCAATAATGATCAATCCATTATTAAAGACCACTTGAAGATTGAAAATAACAAAAACATGAAGTATGGATAGTTTTCATGCGTTTGATTCACCGAGTTAGCAACAGTCAACTCTCTCCCACAGTGCCATATAAGCACACAGCACACAGGGTAAAAGACTTCCAGGGCAGCAGAACATAGGCCCAGGAAGATCCCTTTGCTTCCTACGAGGAGGAAGGGAAAAGGAAACAGGCACAAAATCACTACAGAAATACAATAAAGTTCAATAGCTGTCCCAGGCTGCCCTCCCCCACACCCTGGAGGCAACAGACCTGGCTGGCCCAGGCTGGCCTCAAACTCATGATCCTCTTCTGCCTCTTCAGCATATACTGCAAATGTACACCACCACTACCAGCTCAAGAGTCAGTTTAAAGCAGACTTGGGGCTGGAGAGATGGCTCAGCAGTTAAGAGTGCCAACTGCTCTTGTACAGGACCCGGGTTCAATTCCCAGCACCCACATGGTGGCTAAGAACCATCTTTAAGCTGGGTGTGGTGGTACATGCCTTTAATCTTAGCACTCAGGAGGAAGAGGCAGATGGATCTCTGTAGACAAGGCCATCTTTAAGCCGGGTGTGGTGGTACATGCCTTTAATCTTAGCACTCAGGAGGAAGAGGCAGATGGATCTCTGTAGACAAAGCTCTGTAGACACTCTGTACACAAGAGTGAGTTCTAGGCCAGCTGAGGCTATAGGGAGACACTGTCTCAAAAAAATGATAAATTAAAGCAGACTTAAGTATGAGAGTTGCACTAGGGCAAGATATGCAAGCTAGCAGAATCCCCTAGGGAGAAAGTGCCCAACCCTCAACAAGAGTAGGGCTGCAAGAAATGGGACTTAAGACAATGCCAGAAAGATGAGATAACAAACACCCAGTCCCCTAATTCCTACCCAGCCCAGAAGGTGAGTTAACATATCAAACTAAAGCTACATCCAGCCAAAGTTTGGCTCTCTCAAGCATGCTCTCAGACTCCCAGGGGTCCCAATGAAACACAAATCAGACTTGATTTACATCCAAAGTAAAATACTACCAAAGCAATCAATCAAAAGAGACACCTCGAACAACCATCTTGAAAGCAAACATAAACCAAAAGTCATTGTAAAAATAAAATCTTAAACCACCAAATCAGATGCTGATTTTTATGAACAATTACCACTCAAAAGTTGTGAAGCGTTTGGTAGACTCAGAGTTAATAAATTTAAAGATATCTCTATTATCCAAATTTGAGGCCCCTGAATGTATTTTCTAATATGCACATTTAAATTTTTTTAATTTTATTTATTTTTGTATGTGTATGAGTGAACTGTCTGCATGTAGGTTTGTGCACCCATGTCGTGCAATGTTGTGGAGGTCAGAAAAGGGACTCGGATTCCTCTGGAACTGGAGTGCTCCTGGAATTGGAGTTACAGACGGTTCTCAGTCACCATGTGGGTGCTGGGGATCGAAATCAGGTCCTCTGCAAGAGCAGTTGGTGCTCTTAACCTCTAGGCTATCTCTCCAGCCCCTCTAATATGCACATTTAAAGTTTGCATGTGTGCATTTAATCTGGTATGCCAAAACAAAACCAATAATTCTATACACATAAAGGATGGAAAGAATCTTGAAGTGGCCACTTTGTTTGACAGAAACAATACGAGACAATTATACATGACTAAATTACAGACACACAAGAAAGTTTAGACACATGACAGACATAGCTACACGAATCTCAGACACATGGGAAAACAATTACCATAAACACAAGACATAGTTACATCTTTTAAATCTGGAAAAGAGGAGGTCCTTTTCTGCATGATCTCATAGCAAAGGTACAGTTCTTTCTTACTCTTCCGATAATCATGAGGCTGGGTTTTAGGGTTCAAGTATTCTTCATCTGCAATAAGAAATACAGGTTTAGAGCTTGGAGGAGAAGGAACAGTTGGAGGAAAGGCTTTTCCCTCCTGGTATTTCTGAAGCCCAGGAAGTGAATTTTCCACATCAACCTAGGTGACAATATATGGGAGTTGGTCACGGTTAGAATTAAAGCAGACTCTGTGAATAGAATAAGCAGGAAGAACACAAGGTCCTTCTGATGGATGGCCAGCTAAAGCATGGGAAGATCACCCATTTGAGCTATCAAGGAGTCTGGAGTATAGGTGCCTTGACATGGAAGCCAACCAAACTTGGATAACATACAATCAAGGGAAGATGGTATCTAGGGGGACTGGGTCTGGCCCATAACAAACGTTAGTCCAATGGCCACATGGGAGATAAGCATGGCACATTAAGACAAAACAGACAGGTGCCAGGTGAATCTAGTTCTGAAATTCCTAGTGGTTCCCTGTCAGGGAACCGGAGTGATTCCAGGGATGACTCCTGTGAAATCTGGCTATGGGGAGTAGGGCTGTGTCTGACTTCCCTCCTAGGTACATGTCAGCCCCAAACCAAAATGGGACAAGTATATGCTGGTTCCAACAAGTATATGCCAGGCCTAAACCAAAATAAAACAGCCACAGACATGGAACAGGCAGATGCAGACATACACAAAGAAAAGCACCTCTTACCTCATGATGCGGAGGCTACTGAGAACCAGGGAGGAAGGCCAGGCTGAGGTTCACCCGTCAGCAGCTGCCTCTGGCTGTTCCGACCTCAGGCTGGTACTATCAGTGGGACCTCCAAATGTTATGGGTCAGAAGCAAGCACATTGACTCAGGGGAATTTCAGGGTAGGTTTATTATGGTCAACCAGACTGTCCCCCAATTTTAGTTTAGAGTCAGCCATGTGACCTTGGGGTTTGGGGATATATATTTGATTTTACAAGGAGGTGATGTTTAACCAGTCTTAAATAAGCATTTTCTAGAGCAGTTATTTGATTAGCATTATCAAGCCTTAAGACTTCCTGCTTGAGAATAGGCCCTGATGCATTCCTGAGTTCTGCAGCCTGTGATCACTCCTAAGAGCGCTGTCAATCCTAGCACAGCAGAGGTTTATGTCAAGGTCAGAGAAAAAATGATTTCTGAACCGAGTGGAGTTTAGTTACCCCACCTCATGATACGGCCCATCTCAGGGATTTCCTTTACCTGTGTGAGATCTGATATGAGAATCTTTTTACATGGCCAAATATTGTGCTTTTCCTTTTACATTTTAATTTATTCATATTCCTTTAATTCATGACTCTGATTATTAGATCTACTCTTGGGCTGAGTGATGGATCAGCAGGTAAAACACTAGTCATGAAATCCTAATGGCCTTTAGAGCCCCAGAGCCCACATAAAGGTGAAAGAAGAGAAGCAACTCTACAAAGCCATCCTCTGACCTCTACACATCTGCCATGGCATATGCATAACTCCCAACATGACAAATAAAAGTAACACAATTGGGGCTGGAGAGATGGCTCAGTGGTTAAGATCACTGGCTGCACTTGCAGAGGACCTGGGTTCAATTCACACCACCCACGTGGAGATTAACAACTGTCCATATTTCCAGTTCCAGATTAATTGACACCCTCTTCTGACCTCTGTGATCATTGCACTGTGCACTTACATACATGCAGGCATTGCACTCATACACATAAAATAAAACTAATAAATAAAATATAAGAAATAAATATAAGAAATATTTCCTTCCATTTAGAATTGTAAATATTTTCATTGTGTTAATTATAATGGTTTATCTAATTTGACATTTTAGTACTAGATTCTTACTATTTGTTTAAATAAAAATACAATGCTTGGAAGAGAATCAGACTATGAATTAAAAAAACCTGATCCAAGTAGAACATTCTTTGTTCATGTTTCTTCCCTTTTTTTTTTTTTTTTTTTTTTTTTTTTTTGGTCTTTTGAGACAGGGTTCCCTGTTTTTTATGCCCCCAGCTGTTCCGGAACTCACTCTTAGACCAGGCTGGCCTTGAACTCGACAAAGATCCACCTGCCCCCATCAGCCTCCCAAGTGCTGGTGTTGATAACGCATGCGACCAAACAACTGCTGGCCGCTTCATGTTTCTTATGACCAGCTAGATTTAATAATTAGTCCAACTCTACACATTTATTCAGTACCAATAATATGTTCAATAGAGATGATATAGCTCATCCTTAAAGAACAAAGGTCCCACAAACTCGTAATTATAACATGTAGAAACAACTTGTAGTGAAGACTAACTATTTTCTATCATCTTACAACCTATAGCTGAAATATGTACATGTAACTGACAAAATAAAGACTACAAAAAATCACATAAATGTATTTCACCTTCATCTTAAACTTTATAAGCTCGTGGAGGTCTCCATGAAAAAAAGGTAAAGGTTCTCAAAGGAGCTGGGAACACAGGGTATTATGTACTAGTTTAATAAAGAGCAAGCTGGATGTGGTAGCACATGTCTTTAGTCCCAGAAGGAGAGATAGGTGGATCTCTTTGAGCTCGAGACCAGCCAGGTCTACGTAGAGAGTTCCAGGCCAGCTAGGGCTACAGGGATACTCTGAAAAATACAAAAATAAAATAAAACAACATAAAGATAAAAAAATATGGAGATAAAACAGATGAAGAGAAAAAGGGAATTAGGCTAAGGATGATAAATCATGGGAAAGAGACTAGGACATGTTTGGAGTTACTAAGGAAGATGAGGACTATTTTAGTGAGGTTTCTTTGTAAACATTGATTTCTGCATTGACTTGTGTTGTCTATAGACAAAAATGTCTTCAAGGTTTTGGTGCAAAAAGCACATCTCTTCCTTTTGTCTTGTCTTTAGTCTTTCCTTTCAATATATATATATTAATATATATTATATATCTATATATATATATACATATTACAATAATATAATTAAGAATTGTGAAAAAAAAAGAGTAAAAAAAAAGAACAGTTTAAAAATATTTTATTATTTTATTTTATGTATATAGGTATTGGCTGGCATATATATAAATGCACCCTGTGTCTTGCAAAGCCCCAAAGGTCAAGAGAGGACATTGGATGCCCTGAACTGGAGTTCAGTGGTTGTTAGCGCTATGTGGGTGCTGGAGACTGAACTTCCAGGTCTCTGCAAAAGCAGGAAGTTCTCCTCCACTGTTGAACCATGTTCTTTACATTTTGTTTTAACAACTTAAATCCTGTGTGGTACAAAGTGCTTATAGTCCTGCCTTAATTGCATTTTATTTATATCTATTGTAATCATAAAAGAAAACCTAAAGTATGTAAAACATTATTAATTAATCCCATTTTAATGATTAGGAAAGATATAGTATACACATTCTGTCCAAATTACAGAGCTGACAGAGGATGAAGGCAGAATCCTTAATTAGAAATGTCACTTCAGATTGTTCCCTACTTAAATAAACCCAGCCCCTATGCCAAAGTTAAACATGAATATAACATGGCAAATATCCATACACTGCAAACCGTGTTTCCAGGAGCTGAAAATTTTAAATGCTGTTTCTGGTAATCATCTTATTTCATGGTTCATTCTTTTCCTGTGCTGACTAATGTCAAGAACCCTGGCTGACATTTGACAAAAGATTAGAGTACAGATGTGGTAGGCTTCGCATAGTTGTTGCTGCCCTTCAATTTTAGATCATAATCATTTTTCAAAAGCTAATTCATCTTATTTGAAGAAACTTTTGGTTGAACGCCATTCAGTTGTGATTGAGGCTTTGACAAGGACTGATGTAGCCATCATAACTCCTGAATATATTGCTGCGGCCTGCTTTCCCACTTTATGAGATGTGTGGGTGTTTCTTTAATTGCATTTGCTTTTATTTCTTCTTCCAATTGAAAGCTTAGTAATTCCTGTAGGTTTATCATGAAAGAAATATAAACTCATTTAATAAAATTGTTTGCCACTAGCTGGGTGTGGTGGTGCACGCCTTTTCATCCTAGCTTGGGAGCAGAGGCAGGCTCATCTCTGAGTTCAAGGCCATCGGTCTAATCTTGGAGAGTCATAAGCTGTGAGAGATTCTAACAGGATAGGTGCCCGGATTGTGCCAACAAACATGAAGAATACTCGAAGCATAGTTGTCTATAGACCTTTAAGAGGTCCAAGAACCCCTGGCAACGTCCTTCACAAAAATAGTAAAAATATTATTTAAGGCCATCAATGTCTAGAGTCCCATTTGTACAGATGCATCATTGCCATCCCATATCTATTTAGAGCAAAGGATGTGTGGTGGACCAGGAGGATAGTTCAGTTTGCACAACACAAGCAGGAAATTGGTCATAGATAACAGGGCAGCAAAGCAGAAGAGAGATCAGGGTTGGACTTTACGGGCTGCCTCAAAATGAGTTTTACTGAGGCAGCAGAATTCAGTATAATTAGGAGGTAGGCATGAAAAATTTAACTGTAATTTTTTGGAGGATGTGTGTGTGTGTGTGTGTGTGTGTGTGTGTGTGTATCACGTGTGTGGCATATCAACCACACATTAATCAGTAAGTGAATTTGTCTAAGCTCAAAGAATATTTTATTCTTCAGCTATCAGAGTTGGCCAGTCAAGAAGTACTAGTAATGAAGGGTAACCTGTCAGTCTCCACTGTCAGCCTGACTAGATAAGAATCACCATAGCAACAAATCCTGGAGCATATCTGTGAGGTGAAAGTTTCCAGATTATGTTAATGAAGACACATTTTAAATGTTGGTGGCATATTCCCAAAGCCTCAGATCCCAGACTGAATAAAAAGGAGAGAAGGAGCTGAGCACCCAGCACGCATCTCTCAGCTTCCTGACTGGGCATGCCAGATGAGGGAGGGCATTCTCCTGCTATCCCATGAGGTCTAAGCCACAGTAAACCTTTAGCTTCTTAAGTAGCTTTAGTGTCAGGTATTTTTTTGTCACAGGATGAAAAAAGTATCTAATAAACATTCTGGAGGGAGGAAAAAGAACTTTTAGGGTGATTGGACTTGACCTAGAGCCCCAGGAACTAGGCTGGGGGTGCTGCTGGATGGGGGTAATGTGGGCGAGCCTCTGTAACTGTAGAAATAGTGCATCATTTGCATCTCTCTGTGAGTTCCCTTGTGCCAGTCCCTTGCCTATACTGAGTGGTCTATTGAGTAGAACATGTGTTAGTCTTTTCCTTTTCTTGTAAAATATAACATTTTAAGTATTATGCAAAGAGTAATGGAGAATTTTTCATGCTTTTTGTTAATCCTTCTCCCCTGCCCGCCTCTCTCACTCCCCAGTGCCCCCCATTCTGCTTCCATGTTACAGGTGTATTGCTCTCCTTTTTTTTCTCTCATCTCTCCCTTAAGAACTTTCTTTCCCATCTCATAATTCCCTGTCTAGTGTCATTATATCCATACACTCAAACATATATATGCCCATATAAAAATTAAAACCTGCGCTCCACATACAAGAGAAAATGTCTTGCATATTGGTTTTCTGAGTCTCCGACACTCCCTAAAACTAACAAATTCTCTAATTCTCTCAATTTTCTTGCAAATGGCATTTTTATTCTATGGCTAAATAAAATTGCATTTTGTGATAATACCTCAATTTCCCTATCATCCGTTGATGAATAGACTGGAGTCCACGTCCTGTGTGCTGTTAATATGGATGTACAATGTCTCTGTTTATGATAGAGCTCACAGTCCTTTATGTAGAAGCCCAGGAGTGAGTGAGCTGGGGCCTGCAGTACTCAACAATTATATTAAAGGTTTCATTGAATTTGATACCCTTTTCAAATGATACATTTTCTCTTATATGTGATGACATCAGTATAAGAAATAACTTTTCTTTCTATAATAATTTCAAAGAGTAAAAATGTATTGTTTTCTAAGATAAGAATCTTATATAGCCCTGACTGGACTCCAAAACTAGTGTCCATCCAAGAGTGACTTATAGATCGCTCCCCCCCCTAACCCTCTGGCTATGCACCTAATACTGGGTTTACCAAACTGCACCACCACACTTGGGCATGAGCGTAAAATTTTATGGCCATATACCTTATAATATTGATTTATATTTTATCATTTCTTTACTGAAAATTTATATATGTAGTAATCCTCACTTTTCTCTAATTTTGCATTCCATAGTTTCAGTTACCCAGGATTAACAATGGCATGAAAATATGAAATAAAAATTCCTAGGACAAAGCGCTTTTCAATTGCTAACTGTTCTGGGTGGCACTCTAGAGTCTAGTGCCATCCAGCTGTACCTTTCTTGACATGAGAACAGTCCTTTACCCAATGTGGCTTTGTGTGGACCCTTCCCCTTGCCTGCTCAGTAGCCGTCTTGGTTATCTGAGTGACTACTGCGACATACCTGGGTTCCTTTGTTCAAGTGGTATTGTTGTGCTAACTAGTGACCCCCACATGCAGGAGCAGTCACATTGAATAGATCTTAGTGGAGCCATCAAATGTTTCCTTTCAGTGAAAAGGAAAACAACAATAAGGTATTTAGAGATAGAACAAGAGAGCTAGCAAACACATTCATAATTTTTTTATTGTACTTTTTTTGCTTATTTCCTTTTTTCATTTTTTATTGACTTTGTTCCTTGACAATTTTATATAAGTCTAGAGTGTGTACTGCGTTACCTTCATTCCCACCTCTCTTATTTCCCTCCCACCACTCTCATCCCCCATCTTCCCTATATGTCCCTTCCCTGAATTAATTTATTTTGGCTTTGTTTTATGGCCCACCGAGTTTTTAAATCATGGCCATCTTTATAACCACAGGTTTGAAACTGTCCATCAGAGCCTGGTAGACTTACTTCTTCAATCTTTTAAATTCGAGTACTTATTAAAATTTCCCTTTAGTAGCCAAAATCAACACAGGGTTTAAGAGTGGTAACTGAAGATTACAGAAGGACTTTGCAGCCAGTTACCTAAAAAAGCTATCATCAATTGACTGGATGATTAGCAAGGCTGGAATCAGTGAAGCTGTTTCTGTTTCTCAACATTGCTTTGTTGAACATGGTTGTAATAGCTAATGTAACAATCATAATGTCTCTCATTTATTTATTAAACTTTAGTTTTTGTATTTCTGTGCACAAAAATATTATGTATCAATTTCAGTACTAGTCAAAGTAGCTCTCATTTACTGAATGTCTTGGAACTTACCTTTCACACCTAAGAAGGAACCTCTGCAAATATGAATTAAGGTAAGATTCACAACAACAGTAAAATCGTGTGTGTGTGTGGTGTGTGATCTGTAATATAGGAATTAATTTTTATCCAACCTCTTAAGTAGATATCACAATGATTGCAAAGAAAGTTTCTTAGGTAGAAATATGAAATCCAAGTGGGATACAGTATTGTTATTCCTTTATTTAAAGTTCCCAAAAGATCAATAATAGCTCCCTACCACATGATGTCTTCATGTGTTTTGCTTTTCTCTTCTTGACAATAAAATCTCTAGTATAAAAAGAAAATGAATATTAAATTTTAACATGCAAATTTTCAGTAGTTTTCAAATGACTAGGGGTAATTCTATTTGCTAAGTTATTCTGCTCCTACTACTGGTATTTTAAAATGTTGAATACCTAGTTGATGTTGGAATATACAGCTATGGTCTCATATTACTAAGATTTACCATACTATGTGCTTGTCAGAATCTGGATGTTTCTTTTTTGTAAGTTGTTAAAGAAATGTTCTATTAATATGCATGTTCTTGTCCCCAGTTTTACAGTGCTGTTAGCAGCTGAATACTTAATAAAAGTTTAAGATGTGAAGCATGTGCCACACAATGAAATAAAATGTGCTCTTTNCCCCCCCCCCCCCGGAAAGCTGGAGCATTGGAATGACATGCTACTCTGCTTCCTCAAGGAGAAGCTGGGAGTAGTGGGTTTTCAATCCTGCAGTAAGGTAGGATCAGGACTATGGTAAGTGAGCCCTGCTGGTGCAGACCTGTTCCTACAGCTCCCAAACTTCCCTGTAGTGCTTAGATTCAGCCAGAGCAAAACTAATGATTTGGACCTTTCCCTCCCAGGTGGCAGGCAGACACCAGGAGTTTCCCTGTGCTTGGTCAGGCCAAGTGCATTCCACTGCTTTGGTCACTGGCTGGCTTCGCTACAGTTGGCTTTGTCCTCACTGGGGTATTGGAACCTGTTTTCCGGATTTTTTTTTTTTTTTTTGGACTTTTCGAGACAGGGTCTCCTTGTACCCCCAGCTGTCCTGGAACTCGCTCTGTAGACCAGGCTGGCCTTGAACTCACAAAGATCCGCCTGCCTCTGCCTCCCAAGTGCTGGGAGTGCGCCACCACGCCTGGCTGTTTTCTGGATTTCTTACAGAGGAAGTAAGTCCATTGAATTAGTACCTCCATTGGGAGGGTTGGGGGAAGAGGGTGTGGGGCTTCCTATTCTGCTATCTTGCTAACAGCACAGCCTTCCCCTTGTCATTTTTTTTTTTTATATATATATATATATATATATATATATATATATATATATATATATACATATATACATATATATGTGAAAAAGAGGTTATGATAACCATTAGAAATGAGACAGTTTAAAAATATTTTATTATTTTATTTTATGTATATAAGTGTATTGGCTGGATGTATATAAATGCACCTGTGTCTTGCAATGCCCACAGAGGTCAGAAGAGGACATTGGATGCCCTGGAACTGGAGTTACAGATGGTTGTTAGCTGCTATGTGGGTGCTGGGAACTGAACTCAGGTCCTCTGCAAAAGCAGGAAGTTCTCTCCACTGTTGAACCATTGTTCTTTACTTTTGTTTAACAACTAAATCCTGTGGGGTACAAATTGCTTATAGTCCTGCCTTATTGCATTTTATTTATATCTATTGTAATCATAAAATAAACACTAAGATGTAAATACTATTATTAATTAATCCCATTTTAATGATTAGGAAAGATATAGTATACACATTCTGTCCAAATTACAGAGCTGACAGAGGATGAAGGCAGAATCCTTAATTAGAAATGTCACTTCAGATTGTTCCCTACTTAAATAAACCCAGCCCCTATGCCAAAGTTAAACATGAATATAACATGGCAAATATCCATACACTGCAAACCGTGTTTCCAGGAGCTGAAAATTTTAAATGCTGTTTCTGGTAATCATCTTATTTCATGGTTCATTCTTTTCCTGTGCTGACTAATGTCAAGAACCCTGGCTGACATTTGACAAAAGATTAGAGTACAGATGTGGTAGGCTTCGCATAGTTGTTGCTGCCCTTCAATTTTAGATCATAATCATTTTTCAAAGATAATTCATCTTATTTGAAGAAAACTTTATGGTTGAACGCATTCAGTTGTGATTGAGGCTTTGACAAGTGACTGATGTAGCCATCATAACTCCTGAATATATTGCTGCAGGCCTGCTTCCCACTTTTATGAGAGTGTGGGGTTTTCTTTTAATTGCATTTGCTTTTATTCTTCTTCCAATTGAAAGCTTAGTATTCCTGTAGGATTTATCAATGAAAGAAAATATAAACTCATTTAATAAAATTGTTTCCACTAGCTGGGTGTGGTGGTGCACGCCTTTAATCCTAGCCCTTGGGAGGCAGAGGCAGGCTCATCTCTGAGTTCAAGGCCAGCCTGGTCTACATTCTTGGAGAGTCATAGCTGTGGAGAGATTCTAACAGGATATGGTGCCCTGATTGTGCACAACAAACATGAAAGAAATACTAGAGCATAGTTGTCTATAGACCTTTAAGAGGTCAAGAACCCTGGCAACGTCTCTTCACAAGAAAAGTAAAAATATTATTTTAAGGCCATCAATGTTCTAAGTCCATTTGTACAGAATGCATCATTGCATCCCATAATCTATTTAGAGCAAAGGATGTGGGTGGACCAGGAGGATAGTTCAGTTTGCACAACACAAGCAGGAAATTGGTTCATAGATAACAGGGCAGCAAAGCAGAAGAGAGATCAGGGTTGGACTTTACGGGCTGCCTCAAAATGAGTTTTACTGAGGCAGCAGAATTCAGTATAATTAGGAGGTAGGCATGAAAAATCTTAACTGTAATGTTTTTGGAGATGTGTGTGTGTGTGTGTGTGTGTGTGTGTGTGTATACACGTGTGTGTGCATATCAACACACATTAATCAGTAAGTGAATTTGTCTAAGCTCAAAGAATATTTTATTCTTCAGCTATCAGAGTTGGCCAGTCAAGAAGTACTAGTAATGAAGGGTAACCTGTCAGTCTCCACTGTCAGCCTGACTAGATAAGAATCACCATAGCAACAAATCCTGGAGCATATCTGTGAGGTGAAAGTTTCCAGATTATGTTAATGAAGACACATTTTAAATGTTGGTGGCATATTCCCAAAGCCTCAGATCCCAGACTGAATAAAAAGGAGAGAAGGAGCTGAGCCCCAGCACGCATCTCTCAGCTTCCTGACTGGGCATGCCAGATGAGGGAGGGCATTCTCCTGCTATCCCATGAGGTCTAAGCCACAGTAAACCTTTAGCTTCTTAAGTAGCTTTAGTCAGGTATTTTTGTCACAGTGAAGAAAGTATGCAATACATCATTCATGTAGGGAGGAAAAAGAACTTTTAGGGTGATTGGACTTGACCTAGAGCCCCAGGAACTAGGCTGGGGGTGCTGCTGGATGGGGGTAATGTGGGCGAGCCTCTGTAACTGTAGAAATAGTGCATCATTTGCATCTCTCTGTGAGTTCCCTTGTGCCAGTCCCTTGCCTATACTGAGTGGTCTATTGAGTAGAACATGTGTTAGTCTTTTCCTTTTCTTGTAAAATATACTATTTTAAGTATTATTCAAAGTAATTGGAGAATTTTCATGCTTTTTTGTTAATCCTTCTCCCCTGCCCGCCTCTCTCACTCCCCAGTGCCCCCCATTCTGCTTCCATGTTACAGGTGTATTGCTCTCCTTTTTTTTCTCTCATCTCTCCCTTAAGAACTTTCTTTCCCATCTCATAATTCCCTGTCTAGTGTCATTATATCCATACACTCAAACATATATATGCCCATATAAAAATTAAAACCTGCGCTCCACATACAAGAGAAAATGTCTTGCATATTGGTCTTTCTGAGTCTCAGACACTTCACCTAAACTAACAAATTTCTAATTCTATCAATTTTCTTGCAAATGGCATTTCTTATCTCTATGGCTAAATAAAATTGCATTTTGTATATATACCTCAATTTCCCTATCATCCGTTGATGAATAGACTGATTCCACTTCCTGGGTGCTGTAATCATGGATGTACAAATGTCTCTGTTTATGATAGAGCTCACAGTCCTTTATGTAGAAGCCCAGGAGTGAGTGAGCTGGGGCCTGCAGTACTCAACAATTATATTAAAGGTTTCATTGAATTTGATACCCTTTTCAAATGATACATTTTCTCTTATATGTGATGACATCAGTATAAGAAATAACTTTTCTTTCTATAATAATTTCAAAGAGTAATAAATGTATTTGTTTTCTAAGATAGAATCTTATATAGCCCTGACTGGACTCAAACTTAGTGTTCATCCAAGAGTGACTTAGAATTCCTGATCCTCTTGGCTATGCATCCTAAGTACTGGGTTTACCAAACTGCACCACCACACTTGGGCATGAGCGTAAAATTTTATGGCCATATACCTTATAATATTGATTTATATTTTATCATTTCTTTACTGAAAATTTATATATGTAGTAATCCTCACTTTTCTCTAATTTTGCATTCCATAGTTTCAGTTACCCAGGATTAACAATGGCATGAAAATATGAAATAAAAAATTCTAGGAATAAATGCGTTTTCAATTGCTAACTGTTCTGGGTGGCACTCTAGAGTCTAGTGCCATCCAGCTGTACCTTTCTTGACATGAGAACAGTCCTTTACCCAATGTGGCTTTGTGTGGACCCTTCCCCTTGCCTGCTCAGTAGCCGTCTTGGTTATCTGAGTGACTACTGCGACATACCTGGGTTCCTTTGTTCAAGTGGTATTGTTGTGCTAACTAGTGACCCCCACATGCAGGAGCAGTCACATTGAATAGATCTTAGTGGAGCCATCAAATGTTTCCTTTCAGTGAAAAGGAAAACAACAATAAGGTATTTAGAGATAGAACAAGAGAGCTAGCAAACACATTCATAATTTTTTTATTTACATTTTTGCTTTATTTCCTTTTTTCATTTTTTATTGACTTTGTTCCTTGACAATTTTATATAAGTCTAGAGTGTGTACTGGTTACCTTCATTCCCACCCTCTCTTATTTCCCTCCCACCACTCTCATCCCCCATCTTCCCTATATGTCCCTTCCCTGAATTAATTTATTTTGGCTTTGTTTTATGGCCCACCGAGTTTTTAAATCATGGCCATCTTTATAACCACAGGTTTGAAACTGTCCATCAGAGCCTGGTAGACTTACTTCTTCAATCTTTTAAATTCGAGTACTTATTAAAATTTCCCTTTAGTAGCCAAAATCAACACAGGGTTTAAGAGTGGTAACTGAAGATTACAGAAGGACTTTGCAGCCAGTTACCTAAAAAAGCTATCATCAATTGACTGGATGATTAGCAAGGCTGGAATCAGTGAAGCTGTTTCTGTTTCTCAACATTGCTTTGTTGAACATGGTTGTAATAGCTAATGTAACAATCATAATGTCTCTCATTTATTTATTAAACTTTAGTTTTTGTATTTCTGTGCACAAAAATATTATGTATCAATTTCAGTACTAGTCAAAGTAGCTCTCATTTACTGAATGTCTTGGAACTTACCTTTCACACCTAAGAAGGAACCTCTGCAAATATGAATTAAGGTAGAGATTCAACACCATGTAAAACTCTGTGTGTGTGTGTGTGGTGTGATATGTAATATAGGAATAATTTATTATCCAACCTCTTAAGTAGATATCACAATGATTGCAAAGAAAGTTTCTTAGGTAGAAATATGAAATCCAAGTGGGATACAGTATTGTTATTCCTTTATTTAAAGTTCCCAAAAGATCAATAATAGCTCCCTACCACATGATGTCTTCATGTGTTTTGCTTTTCTCTTCTTGACAATAAAATCTCTAGTATAAAAGAAAATGGAATATTAAATTTTACATGCAAATTTTCAGTAGTTTTCAAATGACTAGGGGTAATTCTATTTGCTAAGTTATTCTGCTCCTACTACTGGTATTTTAAAATGTTGAATACCTAGTTGATGTTGGAATATACAGCTATGGTCTCATATTACTAAGATTTACCATACTATGTGCTTGTCAGAATCTGGATGTTTCTTTTTTGTAAGTTGTTAAAGAAATGTTCTATTAATATGCATGTTCTTGTCCCCAGTTTTACAGTGCTGTTAGCAGCTGAATACTTAATAAAAGTTTAAGATGTGAAGCATGTGCCACACAATGAAATAAAATGTGCTCTTTGCTTACATTGCTTTTATAGCATTTCATTAATTTAGAAGCATGTACTGATGAACGTAAAAGGTTATCATATTTTTCATAAAAGTACAGTTTCAATCATATACTTGTGATATGTTAGAGTTTCTGAGAATTAATTGCTTAATTCAGTTGATGACAGGGAGGAAGTTCAATATGCTCTTATTTAATTTTAAGTGGTTACCGTTTTAGATATATTGCTGGTGATAAAATTGTGATTATTCTACATTTTGTATCACTTAAAAATATTTAGAGGTTGAATCAAATGCCACTAAATTAAACATACTCTTCACGATTTGGATTTTCTTTCCTTTCATGTTTTTTAGTCAACTTATGTACGGAAAGGAGTGGCAGGAACTTCAATGACTGTCCATGTTTAAAGTTGATTAATGCTCATAGTTTTGCTCATAGTTCATTTTGTATTTTCTAAACATGTCAAGGCCCAAGAAAGTAAACAGAAATAACTCGCTCCTCACCCAGATCATTAGTTATTTCACCTAGCAACTGCTGAATACTTATCTCTAAAAGCTAAGTTGGTCTATAAATGCTGAGTGTTGTCTGAACAGCTGTTCTATATTTGGTGTTTGAAAAAGTTCTACAATCAATGAAACATCACCTGAGGATTTGGGGACTTAGAATTTCTTATGTATTTTGTATTTTCTTGCCTGTCAGACTATTGATTTTAGGATAATTTAGGTTTTGAATACCCTAGAAGAATCAGTAACAAACACTGAAGATATTTTAAATTTCCCTAAAGTAAGTTTGTCCCAATGAAATCCTTTTCCTTCTTTTATTTTATTTTTGTCTTCCTGGGATGTCATAGCTAATCTGGGTTGTCAACTTGACATACCTGAAAAGAAGGAACCCCAATGAAGGATTCGTTCATCAGGTTCACCTGTGCCATGTGGCAGCATTTCCTTGAGGGCTAATTGCTGTAGGAAGACCTAGTCCACTGTGGGTGATACCACCTCCTGGGCTGTATAAGAAAAGTAGCTGAGCAGGCCAGTGGGGAGGCAAGCCAGTGGGCAGTACTCCTCTGCTCGTTCCTGCTTCAAGCTCCTGCCTGAGTTCCTGTCTTGGCTTCTATAGATGGTGGACTTTCTCAGTAAGTGAAAATAAACCCTTTCCTCTCCAAGTTGCTTTTTGCTCATGATGTTTATTACAGCATCAGAAAAGTACATGATACAGTGGAGGAAATTGTAGCTTGTTCATTCCACCCAGTCAGCTGTATTTAACTTGGATCTCTTCTTTTGTTTCTTTTTAAAGTAGTATCTGTTATCTGTGACACCAGGATATTGTGTAATTTATTTAGCCGGAGAGATGGGGATGATCACAGGTCTTTGTGTCTATTAGGCAAGCACTACAATTCAATTAAACCCCTAATTCTCTTCCTCCTTTGAAGTTATTTATTTATTTATTTATTTATTTATTTATTTATTTATTTGGGTGTTTTTTTGAGACAGGGTCTCCCTGTAGCCCCAGCTGTCCTGGAACTCACTATTTAGAGCAGGTTGGCCTTGAACTCACAGAGATCTGCCTGCCTCTGCCTCCAGAGAGTGCTGGGATTAAAGACAACATTCCTGGCTGAAGTAAGTTCAACATGAACTTACTTGCATGTTGAACTAAATAATCTCTATCTTCAATATATTACTTTGTAATTTACGAATATTTGGCATAGTGGCATCTTGTTTGCTTTAAAAGATAAACTCCTGAAGTTGCTTCTTTTCCTTGGGATTGGTTTCCTTTTCAAAACTAGGGTTTGTTTGCAGGGTTGGTATTGATACCTGAGTTCATTAACCCTCAAAATAAGATCTTTAAATAATTATCTAAAATTTCCACTCAGTATTTAAAAGATATAGCAATTTTTGGGCTGGAGAAACGGCCTAGTGGTTAAGAGCGCCGACTGCTCTTACAGAGGACCTGGGTTCGATCCCCAGCACCTACATGGCGGCCAAGAACCGTCTGAAACTCCAATTCCAGGAGAACTCCAGTTCCAGGGGAATCCGAAACCCTCTTCTGACCTCCGCGGCATTGCATGACACGGGTGCACAGACTTGCATGCAGACAGTACATTCATACACATACAGAAACAAATAAAAATTAAAAAAAATTTAAAAAAAGATATAGCCATTTTTATATTTTTAAAGTTTCTATTACAATCTTATTAGTAACCATTCATTCATTGAAGTAATATTTACCAAGCATCTCCAGTGTTCAGCCATTTTTTGCAAGATGTAGGTGCCCAAGTAGTGTGGGTTAGAATGAAAGGAGAATCTAGCATAGTTAATAAAATTAGTAGAGAAGTGAACAAGGGTTGTCAAATGACAATGAACGCTATGGAGAGCGACTTCCTGACCACCTTGCATAAGAAGTTCAGGGAAATCTACTGAGAGGAGTTTCTAGGATATTTAATTGAATTGAGAGCTTGTATCATGTCCCAAGTGTGGGATGTTTGGGAAGAAAGGAAGAGTGGAAGACAAGAATGAGGGAAAATGCAGAAGCCGTGTTGACACTGGTTTTGTAAGACATGGCCAGAATTGGGCTTTATTCCAAACATGACAGAAACATCTTGAGAAGTTTACAAGGGGCAGAGATGATTACAGTGAGAGTTGTATTTCTGAAAATGGTCTGGTATCACTTTTTCAAAAGTATGTTTGAATACCATGTCCTACTTAAACAATATATTAAAAGCATAACATAGGATACTTAATAGTATGCTGATATCCTTAGATGAATATATTTCTATTGTTTTAGGCAGAGTATGTGGGATTTTTCAGATTATAAAATCAAATGATAAGTCTTTTGTTTCTATTAAGTCCCTAGTATATCCAGCTAAATGGTGTAGGCAAGCTTGTTTCTACTTGTGACACATACAGACAAAATTTACTATAGCAAATCATTGTATTGTAGAAATCACTGGAAAATGTCAGGTTGATTTAACAAGGAAAACCCCCAATGTATATTATATATGTTGCATGCTTACCATAAGATGAAATACTACTTACATGGACAAGTTTAAACCCTGAAGCTCTCTATACACTATGGCTCATCCCAACTTAGAGTGTACACAGTTCATCTGTCATCAGTTGCTCTGTCCCTGTCCTAACTCTGCTGTCCAGGTGTATAGCCATCATGATGTATCTCTCAGATCCTGGGAAACAGCCTGGAGCTGAGCAATGTACATCTAAGAAAGGTGCATGCAGATGTTACTGTGAGGCTCAGAGAGCAGTGCAAGAATCCACATACATTAGCAGCTCTAATTACTCTTTGGCATGCATATTGCAGATAATGCTTAAGAAATTGAATCATGCCTTTTCTTATTTTAGAGAGGAACAGCTCCTGGCCCAACAACTAGTTTTGAGATATTTTCAGAGTTTCTGAGTTCTTGATTTCTTTTACACAAAACTGCAGACTTCATTAGTGTATTGGAGATTAATAATAAAATGGTTTGCTTGTGTTTGTACAATTTTGTTTATGTTTATTAAATTAATTTTTATTGAAATTTTGTGAATTTCATACAATATATTTTGATCATATTAGTCCTCTCCTGTATTTGCACCCCAGCCCTTACTAATGCCCCACTAAATTTCTGTTCTCTAGTATATATATATATATATATATATATATATGATAAATATATAATATATATAATATATATGTGTGTGTGTGTACATGTATATGTGTGAGAGTGTGTGTGTGTGTGTGTGTATTAAGGCCTATAGAATCAGGGTTGTGGCCCCAAATGCCCTTCAGTGTCAACCTACCCAGAGTCTCACCCTTAAATGAGATTCTCCCCATCCTAGTAGTCATCTGTTTTCAATAGTTCCTTAGGTAGGTTGGGGCCTTTTACCTAGCGATTCACACCTGTACTGGGATTTTGTCTGATATCAGCTTGCATGGGAATTGTGCATCCTATCACCATTGCATTGCTGTGAGTTCATATGAGTAGCTGACCAGCTATCTGGAAAATTTTGTTTCCTTATGGTCGTCTACCCCCTTGGGTTCTGCACATTGGCCACTTGTAGTTCTCTGCATTAACTACCACCTGCTGTATAAGGAAGTTTCACTGCTGAGAATGAAAGATGTATTCATCTATGGTTATAACAATAATTCATTAGAAATCTGTTTATTGCTGTTTCTGCTTAGCAGAATAAATGTATTATGCCTGCTCTCATGGTCTATTGGCCGTCTAGCCTCAGGTTCTTAGGCCTGATTTCATCATCAGGTATGGGCTCTATCCTATGGTGCAGAACTTATATCCAGTTAGAGACTAGTTGGTTACTCCTGTAATATTCATGCCTCTATTATACTGGTGGCCTATCTTGCCAGGACTGTTGATGTAGTTCACAGGATTCACCACTAGATAAGGTTCCTGTTAAATTTCTTCTTCAGGTAGCCTGCACTGCACCTTCCAGCACCATGCAAGCTAGACCACAGAGATGAGGCTCTAAAGTCAACACCAGCTTGATTTCTACTTGTTTATTCTGTAGTTCATGTATGGGGTGTCTTCAGCAAAAGTGTCTTACTGTAAAGTTCTGGTGGGTAACCAAGAACTGTGGCAACGGCAGTATTGAAGGTCTATGAAGCTCAACAGCTTCAAAAGAGGGAGTCCATTCCTGGCAGTGGGCTTTTACTTTGTGATCCTATGGTGTCTAGTAGAGGCAATGTCTCCCTGCTTTAAGGTAGCTCCTTTCAATCTCTTTTTATAATGTATATGCATACGTCCTAGCTGCCTTCTGTAGTGGTCGGTTTCCATGCGGCTTCTTCTAAAGGCCGTCTGTGTTCCTTCTCGCTGTTCTTCCTCCTCCTTCTACCCTGCCCTCTGTTTCCTATCCCCTTTGGCCCTTTCTACCATTATTATTATTATTCCCGTATCCCCTTCATATCATCACATTTTACCTCCCATCCCAGGAAGCCCCTCTTCCATATTCATTTGTTAGAAATCTTAGACATGCATGTTTCAGTTCGAAAAGGCAAACAGGGGCTGAGAGATGGCCTAGCGGTTAAGAGCGCCGACTACTCTTGCAGAGGACCCGGGTTCGATCCCCAGCACCCACATGGCAGCTGAGAACCATCTGTAAATCCAATTCTAGGAGAACTCCAGTTCCAGGGGAATCTGACATCCTCTTCTGACCTCCTCAGCATTGCACGACACGGGTGCACAGACCTGAATGCAGACAGTACATTCATACACATAGAAAAAAAAAAAAAAAAGAAAAAAGAAAATCCAAAGAGGTCAAGAAACTAATTTAAAAATGTTTCTGGATATTTTTTTTAATTTTATTTATTTCTGTATGTGTACGATTGTATTGTCTGCATGCAAGTCTGTGCACCCATGTCATGCAATGCCGCGGAGGTCAGAAGTGGGTGTCGGATTCCCCTGGAGCTGGAATTCTCCTTGAGTTGGAGTTTCAGACGGTTCTCAACCTGGATATTTTTTTAATGTGTCTATATATATATATATTATATGAATATATATATATATTTTTTTGTTTTTTTTTCTAGTGTATGTTGACTGTTGACAGTAGTTTGCTCACTCTGTGTTCAGTGTCGCAGAGTCAAAGAGGTGTCCTGATGTCCTGAGAACTGGATCCAAGACAGTTCTCACCACATATGGTGTCAGGAATCGAACCCGCTCCTCAAGAGCGTCGGCACTCCCCAACCACTGAGCCAATCTCCAGGCCAGTTCTCGTAGAAATTAATAAAGAATATTTGTCTTAGATGTTGGACATGTAGATTGAATGACTAACAACATAAAGTGACTTCTTACCCTCATAAATTTCCTTTTGTTTTGATCTCTTAAACGTTAAATAATTTTTCTTTAAGTTGACATATTTCCACTTCGAATACTACGCATTCCCATCTCCCAAGTCCCTCCGCCCATGTACAGTGTGCCTCCCCACAGGATTCAATTTACTATGCTTTGTGACCCTTCCTTGACTGATTGTTGATAGTCATGGTTTTGATATGGCGTATGCAAAAACAGTGGATAATTGACTTTAATTATTATTCAGTAGTTTATTGCACCTAAGGAATGGCTTTCACAGTTTTTCACCTGACCTTCTTACATATGTCCCACCCCCTCTTATGCAAAGTTCTCAGAGCCTTAGATGGTATAACCTACTTGTTTAGAGATGGGCCTGTATCTGTTGCTAACTGTATTTTCTGTAGTGCATACAGTCAGGAGTATCTGAATTCACCATATTAGTTTTTTATGATTGTATATTTATTGATCTGTTTTTTTTTTTTTTTTCGATTTTTTCAAGACAGAGTCTCCCTTAGCCCCCAGTTCCTGAACCTCACTCTTAGATCTACAGGCTGCGCTTGAACTAACAAGGAGATATTCGCGATCCCTTCCTCCCAAGGGGCTGAGATAGCATAGCGGAGCACGGACTTGAAGCTCTTCACAGTTCAAGGTTGGCAGATGATGTGCCCTATTGCTACTGGTGTAATGAACACAATAAAGCATTAGGTAGACTGAGCTCACAGCTTACATCTGCTCCTCTTGGCCCAAACTCACCCTGAAATAGAGTTTACATGAGAGATACGGGGAAGGACAGTTCAAGAAGACCAACGGGAGGAATAGAAGGCTTTTGACAAGACAAGTTTCTGTTTTTTTTTTTTTTTTTTGTCTTTTTGAGGCAGGGTCTCCCTGTTGCCCGAGCTGGCCTGGAATTTGCTATGTAGACCACACTGGCTTTGAACTCCCAGAGATCTGCCTGCCTCTGCCTCCCACATACTAGGATTAAGAGTATTTGCCTCCACCCCTGGTTGAAAAGATTGTTTTTTAAATAAAAATAACAAAATGAGCAGGAGTGAGAGTTGGGTTCTAGAGGAATCCACACTGCCTGTTACTAAACAGAGGCTTAGCATATGTTTGACTGATATGCTACGTGTTTTTATGAATATATATATATATATATATATATTCGGAGGAGTTTTACATATATGTATTTTCAGTATTTTATTTATTATTATTTTAAATGTATTTTTATTTTTTATGTGTGTGAATATATTGTCACATGTGTATAAGTGCACCCCTATCCTGCAATGGCCATGGAGTCAGAAGAAAGTGTCAGATTCCCCTGGAACTGGAGTTAGGGTTGGTTGTTAGCTGCCTTGTGGGTGCTGGGATTGAAACTGGGTCCTCTGAAAGAGCGGTTGGTGTTTTTAACCACTGAGCCATCTCTCAAGCCTCCTTATTTATTATTTTTAGTTTATTTGTATGAGTGCATGTATTTACAGTGCACCACTATCATGCAATGCTCATGGAGGTCCGAAGATGGTGACAGATCCCTTGGAACTGGAGTCAGGACAGTTGTTAGCCACCATGTTGGTGCTGGGAACTGAGCCTGGGCCCAGTGCTCTTAACCAGTGAATCATCTCTCTAGCCCTTAAATATGTATTCTTGGATAACATGAAAATTGATGTAGTTTCCCAACATTTAAAAATTAAGAATAATCCCAATTACTGTGTTGAATACTTTGGAGCTTAAATACTCTGTGGCTGGTTTACAGTTTGGGGCTCTGAAGGACAGGATTCGATACAGAAGCATAATTTCATTCAATTTCCTAAGCTTTGGACATTTTATCTGCAGGTGAGGGTTACAGTGTCTGTTATGAGGGATTCTTTTTTTTTTTTTTTTTTTTTTTTGACAGAGTTGAAGTTTTGATAGAAGAGATCAACCTCCAGCACCTGGCACCTATGCAGGGATGTGGGATATCTTGCCTGCACTCTAAAGCACAGTATGCCTTGCTGCTGAGCTAGCAGCCCTTATATTTTTGAAAGTGAACACTGTAAAATAATGTTTATGATGAAGAGACTGCTAATGAAGTAGTGGCTTTCATGTGCTTCTCAGCAGCAGAACTTTAGACAGAGGTGCTGATGCATGTGAATCACTTGAGATGTTTGTGGTGGTCTGAATGAGAGTCCCTCACAGACTACAAGAATTTTGACATTTTTGTCCCCAGTTGCGGGCACTGTTTTTGAAAGTCTTAAAAGGTGTGACACATGCCACTGGAAGTGTCACTTAAGCCTTGCTGGATTCCCAGTTTCAAGAAGTGAGTGCTAAGCTTCCTTCTACTCCAGCTAACATGTGTCCCTGCCATGATGGATTCTTGCCCCTTTGAAGCTAAATTAACTCTTCTTTTTGTTTCAAAGCCAATTTTTTATTGAAGCTTTGTGCATTCCATACAAAATTTCAAATCAAATCTAGACCTGGAACCCCTCCCTGACCCCCGACCCCACCAAAGCACATGCTTTCTGCCAAACATGTTTTTCATCTTTTTCTCAGTCTCCCTCAAAATTCCCAATGCAGAAGTTTACTATTTCAAGCAGAAGTTCACTGTTTCAATCAGTTCTTTGACCCAGTTTTTGTTGTTGTTATCGTTATTCCTTCCAATATGCATCACTTCAAAATATGCACATATGCATGCCACATATATCATAGGTTTTAACATCTTCAACTTATGATTTTTTTTCTTTATTTGGCTGAAAGATATCCTGTTTGGAGTCTCCTCCTTGGCAAGACCAAACCACCATCAGTTCTGCCCTTGTGCTCCACACTGGGGTTTTCCCTTCCCATGTTTGCCAAATGAGGTCCGGTAAACACTGTGTCTTGATCTACCTGTACTGGTCTCCATGATACAGCCTGGATAGTCCAACAATGGTAGTCTATACTCTGAAGAGGCTGAAACCCCAGTAGTAGCTCAGTCCACAAGTTGGATGCCTCAGCAGTCCCCATCTGGTACCGAAGGTTTGGAGGATTCTTGGAGAGACATGAGTCTTCAGTCCATGTTGGAAGGGTGAAAAGTTGTGTCTTATGTCTTTGAAGGATGGCAAAAGCAGTGGCAGCCACGGGGTAGCTGCACTTGCCAGTAAGAAAAGCAAAACAACTGTGCTCTTTTGTTTTGTTTTGTTTATTTTTTGTCTTTTTACTAAGATCTCAAGTTTTATACCTGAAGTACAATTTCTCAGGCCTTACTATTTATTTATTTCTGGTTATACTTTCCTTTAGGATGTTTAAGGCCACACAGTTAGCCCAGATTAACTAAGGTTTCTGTTTTCTCAAGGTCACTTGAAGATCTGGTCCTCAAGGGTCACTCAGGTTTGGGGAGTGGGGGAAGCCCCTGGCTCCTTTTGGCAGTTCTGTCCACTCAAGGACAAAGTCAGGTCTTGCTAGACCAAGCTTCCCTTTTTGAAGCATGAGCAGACTTTCCTCTTTATAGACTGGACACTGGCTGAAGTCCCATTAGTGGATCTCCAAGCTCTCCCTGTACAGGAAGACTGGTGATTCACATTTGCAGGACATTTCAAAAGAAGCCCCCACACATAGTCCCCTGGCACTTAGTTGACCTCTGAGGGCAAAGAACAAAGTTATCCCTTAAGACCTTTGACCAAATTTATATGGGCACTAAGTATGGTCACTAAGCATCCAGAATGGCTAAGCTACACCAGCCTGATACTTTTTTTTTATTGAGAAGATCATGTGGTTTTTGTCCTTCAGTCCATTTATATGATTTATGATATTTACTGATTTGTGTGTGTTGAATCATGGTAGTAGCCAGTATACTGAAAATTACAGAGCAGGCCTGCACAGAGCTTGTCCCTCATCAACCTAACCTGCCCTAGGCAGGCAAGACCATACAAGCAGTTGAGTTGCAGACCTAGGCCAATCACAATGCGACACAATGACTGCACTAAGAGGAGAGTGGGAATGTGAACAGTACATAAACCCTAATCTTGCCCCCAATAAACAAATCCGTGGCAGCTCGCCCTCTGTCTGCANAAGTTCACTGTTTCAGTCAGTTCTTTGATGCAGTCCTTTCTGTTGTTGTTGTTGTTGTTGTTGTTGTTGTTTCCAATATGCATCACTCCCAACTGCTTTGGACAAAAGCTCAAGGGGCCATGCACAAGAAATACTTACAACTAGGTAATTGGCACTAGCATCCACAGATAAGGCATACCATTCATCATTTGTTTTTCTGGGACTGTGTTACTTCACTCAGCATGATATCTTCTAGCTCCAGTCATTTTCCTGCAAAGCTCATGATGTCATCTTTCTTTACTGCTGCATAGAACTCCATTGTGTAGATGTACCACACTTTCTCCATCCACTCATCAGTTGAGGGGCATCTGGGTTGGTTCCAGCTCCTTGCTATTGTGAAGAGAGCTGTAATAAACATGGCTGTGCATGTATCTCTATGGTGGGGTGAGTCTTGAGGGTACATGCCTAGGAGTGGTATGGCTAGGTCGGGTGGCAAGTTCATTCCAAGTCTTCCAAGGGTTCTCCACACTGCTTTCCATAGTGGCTGTACGAGTTTACATTCCCACCAGCAGCGGATGAGTGTTCCCCTTTCCCCACAACCTCTCCAGCACTTGGTGTCAGTTGTTTTCTTGATCCTAGCCAGTCTTATTGGAGTGAGATGATATCTTAAAGTGGTTTTGATACTTTTAACTACTGTGTAATATTTTAGAAAAGCCTTGAACAAAGCTCAAGCAGCCTTGAACAAGAAACACTAAGCAGCACTCCCATAAAATAAATACTGTGGTTATCTCATGACAAACTAGTTTTTTCCTCATTCTTTTGATCTTATATTACTCTAAAATATGCATATATACCCTCTACCCATATACCAAAATTTCCCAACTTTGAAAATAAATGGTAGCTTAGTTCTAGAACCTGTTAAGGATTCACAAATAAGAGCACAGTTGTTTTCAGATCACAAGGAATATAACATTAACATTGCTCAGTTTGCCTTACAACTAGGTAATTTGTTGTTTGTTTTTCTAGGACTGTGTTACTTCACTGTGTTAACATGATATCTTCTAGCTCCATCCATTGACCTGTAAAGCTCATGATGTCATCTTTCTTTACTGCTGCATAGAACTCCATTGTGTAGATGTACCACATTTTCTCTATCCACTCATCAGTTGAGGGGCACTTGGCTTGTTTCTAGCTCTTTGCTATTGTGAAAAGAACTGCAATAAACATGGCTGTGCATGTATCTCTGTAGTAAGATGAGTCTTGTGGGTATATACTCAGGAGTGGTATGACTGGGTCAGGTGGCAAGCTCATTTTGAGTATTTTAAGGGTTCTCCACACTGCTTTCCATAGTGGTTGTATAAGTTTACATTCCCACCAACAGTGGATGAGTGTTTCCCTTTCCCTACAACCTCTCTAGCACTGGGTATCATTTGTTTTCTTGATCCTAGCCAGTCTTATTGGAGTGAGACAATATCTTAAAGTGGTTTTTTTAATTAATTAATTATTTTTATGCATATGAATATACTGTCTGCATGTAGGTTTGTGCACCCATGTCATTCAATGCTGTGGAGGTGAGAAGAGGGCATAGGATTCCCCTGGAACTGGAGTTAAAGATGATTCTTAGCCACCATGTGGGTGCTGGGAAGCGAACCTGGGTTCTCTGCAAGAGCAGTTGGTGGTGCTCTTAACCACTTAGCCATCTCTCCAGCCCCTTAAAGTGGTTTTAACTTGCACTTCCTTAATTATTAGCAGTATTGAATACTTTTCAATATGTTTCTCAGCCATCTTTTCTTACTCCTTTGTGAAGTCTCTGTCCAGCTCTTTGCTCCATCTTTTGAGTGAGTCATTTGTTTTCTTTCTTCTTTGTTTTTTGAGTAGTTTATATATTCTGGAAATCAATGCTTTGTCAGATGTATCTGCCCTGAAGGTTTCCTCCTACTCTGGGTTTTCTCTTCACTTCCTTGATTATTTCTTTTGCTGTACAAAAACTTCTGAGTATAATGAGGTCCCATTTGTCAATTGTCAAACTTAGTTCCTGTGCTGGGTGATTTAGGAAGTCTTTTCCTACGCCTATATCTTGTAGTCTGCTGCCAACTTTTTCTTCTATCACTTTCAGAGTTTTGGGTTTCACATTCAGGTCTTTGATCCATTTGGAGTTGACTTTTGTACAGGGGGAGAGATAGGGGTTTAACTTTATTCTTCTACAAGTGGTGATCCAGTTTTACAACACCATTTGCTGAAGATGCTGTCTTTCCTCCATTGTGTCTTCTTGGCCCCCTTGTCAAATATGAGGTGGCTGAAATTGTATGTGCTCATGTTTGGATCTTCAGTTTTGTTCCATTGGTCAACAGGTCTGTTTTTGTGCCAGTACCAAGCTGTTTTTATGACTATAGCCCTATAGTATAGTTTGAAATCTAGTATAGAGATTCCCCCCATATTGCTCTTTTTGCACAGGGTTGCTTTGGCTATTCAGGGTCTTTTGTTTTTCCATATGAAATTAAGGATTCTTTTTCCAAGCCTGTGAAGAAACTCTTGGGGATTTGAATTGGCTCTTCTTTGGAGCTAAATAAACTCTTCCTTTTGTAAGTTCCCTTGGTATTTTATCACAGAAGCAGAAAAATAACTAATATAGTGTTCTTTGGGAAAAGCCTACGTAGACACATGTGACCATGATAGGAAAGGATTGAAGAGCTGAGAAAGAATAGATGTTACTTTAGGTAACATAAGATAAGGCCTTTCTGAACAGGACTGAGACTTAAAACACTTGAAGGCTGGAAAGGATTCTCAGTGGGCAAAGGAACTTGCCAAACCTGATGTCTTGAGTTCAATCTCAAGGACCTCAAGGTGGAAGGGGAAAACCAACTCTGACTTCCACACAGGTGTCATGGCACATGCCCACCTCCAAATAAATAAATGTGATAAAAATAATAAAACAACAACCACAAGGAACGAGGGCTTTGTGCACATGAGGTGATGGCAGCTCACAGAGTGAAAGGTCCAAAACAAAGTCCCATGTCCAATGACCTTGCCTTTCAAAGTGCTTTGAGTTCCACAAAGACCAGTTTCCAGGGTGTATTCTGAAGGCTGACTTCTTTAGAATCCTTATGTGAAGATTAAAGTCCAGACAGCTGGGCTAGGAATCAGAAGCAGTGATAGAAAGTTGGCCTGATTGGGGCTGGAGAGATGGCCTAGCGGTTAAGAGCACCGGCTGCTCTTGCAGAGGACCTAGGTTTGATCCCCAGCACCCACATGGTGGCTAAGAACTGTCTGTAACTCCAATTCCAGGAGAACTCCAGTTCCAGGGGAATCTGAGACCTTCTTCTGACCTCCGCATCATTGCACAACATGGGTGCACAAACCTACATGCAGACAGTACATTCATACACATACAAAAATAAATAAAATTAAAAAAAAAAGAAAGTTGGACAGACTCACTCAACACAGAGGCTCTGCTTCATCTCATTTATGAAGACAGCATTTAAACAAGGATAACTGATTTTCCCCCAAAGTGTGATAACAATACCATATATTAAAACACCTGGTAGAAACCAGATATGCAATACCTGGTTAGTAAATCACAGTTTACATGTCATATATAGAAGTACTAGTTTATTGGGGCTGGAGAGATGGCCTAGCAGTTAAGAGTGCCGACTGCTCCTGCAGAGGACCCAGGTACAATTCCCAGCACCCACATTGCGGCTGAGAACCATCTTTAACTCCAGTTCCAGGGGAATCCGACACCCTCTTCTGACCTCTGCGGCATTGCACGACATGGGTGCACAAACCTACATGCAGACAGTACATTCATACACATAAAAAAATAAATAAAAAATTTTAAAAAAAGTACTAGTTTATGTTTTGGGCTCCATTGTTGTTTGGGTTTTATTTGGTTTTCAGTTTTAAAGGTTTTATTTTACTCATTAATTTTCTTAGCTGGTTTATTTTGAACCAATTTATATTTTATTGAAATATGTAATAAATTTATACCAGTTGCATTGCAGTATTAATTTCTATTATTAGATGGTGTTAGTAATTATTTAAAAAACAATTTAATTTTTAGTGTAAATTAATATAGGGAAAGTGATACACACACACGAACATACATGCATACATAAAAGTCCTTGATACTAAATTTAAAAATATAGAAATTATGCTATAGTTTATCAGGCATGCATAATTATATATGTATATATATATATATATATAAACAGATATTTATTAACCTGGTATCAATTAAAAATTTAAAAAGCCATAATCTTGCCAGGTATGGTAGTGCATGTCTTTAAGTCCAGCACTGGGTGGGAGGCTGAGGCAGGTGGATCTCTGTGGAATAGGGGCCAGCCTGGTCTGTATAGTGAGTTCCAGGCCATCTGAGGATAAAGGGAGATCCTGTCTCAAACAACAACCGCCACACACACACACACACACACATACACACAAACACAGGCAGTTTTATTTTGCATTGAAAATCAAGAGGGAAATAGATTTTATGAAATTTAATATTCAGAAACCACTTTGGAGGTATCGTTCCACTTTGTAGGAAGAGACTATAACGCCGGGTGTGGTGGCACATGCCTTTAATCCTAGCACTCAGGAGGCAGAGGCAGGCAGATCTTTGTGAGTTCAAGGCCAGCCTGGTCTACAGAGCGAGTTCCAGGATAGCTGGGGCTATAGGGAGACCCTGTCTCAAAAAGACCAAAAAAAAAAAAAAAAAAAAAAGGAAGAGACTATAAATGAGAAAACCATAGTACTCCCATGAAAAACTCATAAAAGCCAAAGATTAGTCTGAGTTAAAAAAAAATAAAACAGGTCCTTTAAAACTAAAATTTACTAGGAAAAATTGCATCACATAACTTGGAAAAGACTTTGCTTTCTAAAGATGAATATTCTATATCTGAGCGGGCAGGGAAATGGCTTTAAGTAGATTTACTAAGGACATGGTTTGCTTTCGTTACTTTAGCAGCAATGACAATTTTTATGACAATTTATGACAGTTCCGTGGTACAGTCCTTTCTTTTGCAGGAGGTGCTAGGGGCTTTGCATGCATTATTTAATGCACCTCTCTTAACCTATCATAATAAGAATACATATTCCCCTTTTAGAAGGTCAGAGTTATAGGAAGCTTGGTAAGTGCCTGTGGTCGCACCGCTAAAACACAAAAAACAAACAAACAACTCTTCTAGGTTATCTGCACTTCCTCATGGACCCTGGTCTGTCTTGTTGCTCCTTACCATTTACATCTCACATCTACTCATGATGTTCTTTTTACTTACTTACGGACTCTCTGCAAGTCCCTAATGCGATGCATAATTTACTCAGAAGACAACCTTTTCTAGGAAAAAAAAAGATAATACTTTTCAGAATTGTTATGACTTGGAATGATCTCAGTCAGCCCCAAACTTCCCACAGCATTTTTTGGCCCAGAGTCCAGGTATTTTCTAAGTTTAGAGTTAGGCTAAGCTGCACATGTTTGGAATTCTTTCCTTTTTCTCTTTCTTTTTAAAGAAATTCTTTCCTTTTTCTCTTTCTTTTTAAAGAAATTTTATATAAATTTAAATATATTTTAAAATATATTTGATTTATTATTTTTATTGTATGTGTATGAGTGTTTTGTCTTCATGAATGTAAGTGCTTCCATGTGGTGCAGTATCAGAGGAGGTCAGAAGAAGGTGCATTGAATCCCCGGAAATGGATTGTGGATGGTTGTTAGCTGCTATGTGGGTGCTGAGAATTGAACCCAGGTCCTCTGCCACAGTGCAGCCAGTCTCTTAATTATGGAGCCATTTCTCCAGCACCTCTTTTCTCTTGACATTTCTTCCCATCGGAAAATATCAATGTGATTGGATTCACACATTTACAAAACTTTGTAATACTTTATTTTGGTGAACTACAGAAAGACAACAGGAAAGTGGAAAACAGATTTTTCTGTCCTCCACAAACATGTATGAGAGAAAGAAAAAAATACAAAGAAATATAGAGTAATAGGATTGATGACTATGGTACCAAGACAGGTTTCTATAACTGACTCAAAGAAACATAAGGGTTGAGGCTTGGCACTGGGTGTGGTCTTGGGTAGTGTATGGAGGGCCAGTGCATCAAGCACCACGGGTACTTCGTGAGGCAGTGGCCTGCCAGGCCCTGCTAGGCTCCCTCAGCAAAGCTTTCTCTGTGATACCCATTCTTTGTGTGCAGGGTTTTAAACCTATGCTGTGAAACCTCCATCTGTTGGACGTAGACTTAGACACATTTGTTCCTGCCCATAGTGCTCTTTCCTCGGTCAGATTTATTGCCCTCAGCACTTAACATTCTCGGAATGCTAATGTGTGATGATAGGCCATCCGCAGCTTCTGCCCTCCTATGTGCTAAGTCTGCAGTTTTTCCAGCTTTTTCTCCCTGTGTCCTCCTAAAATTAAATGAATTACCCCTTTAGAGAACTTACCTGATATACAGCTGCCCTGTACTGCAGCTCATGGGGAGGACAGTAGACTATGTCCTGGCACCTAGCGATAGTTCTAAATATGGGCAAGCAACTCCAGTTGTTACATGCTTCTGGGTTACCAGCTTTCCAAATGTTTGATTATTTTTTTAAGGGAAGTTACCATATTGTTTCATCTGGAGAAAGATTTTAAATATTTCATTAAAAATATTTGCAGCTTACGACAGAGTCGCTTTGAAAACCAGGGAGGTTTTTCAGCTAATTTTCATTAATGCCTGGCAGCTGGACTCTATCACAGAAGTGCTGACAGCATATTATTTAAAATAACATTGCCTGTGAAGCTAAGGGAAGCTATTTAAGACAAACCTCAAGAAGGCTGGTGAAATAATAGCCGAAGTTATGTTATGTCAGCCAGTTCTTCAGTGTGGAACACATTGTGAGGCCGGAATAGTTATTCTTCATACAGGCGTAAAATCCATATTCTGATCTTCTGGTCATTAGAGGTCCTGAAGGAACTGTTCTCAGGGGTCCTGTGCCTGGAGCTGACTTGCTGGGTAGAGGTCAACATGGGGGAACTGCTGTATCCATTCAGTAGCTCACAGCTTCATTCAGATCTAATCAGAGAAATTTGGGGGAAAGGCTCTGGGCTTTGTCACTCTAGGTGTAGTTGGCAATTCATGAAGAAATGAGTTTGGCATAGGGTGGCCAGCACAAACCTGCAATGGCCTTTTAAAGAAGCAAAGAGACTATGGGGGGCGGGGGGGGCAGAGTCTTCATCCAGTAAATTATTTTAAATCATCACTTCTCAAACTGAGAGATAATTAATTTTCTGAGTAGTCAAACAACTCTTTCCCTATGGAAATGACGGACTCAATCCTTTTTTTTTTTCTTTGCTAAATGGGGGACAGGCTTCAGATAGGTCCTGCCGGCCAGCAATCTGAGATAAATAATCCCTACCTGGCCATTCATATATTGATTTCCATTATGGAAGGACTTGAAGGTAGACCTTCGGGAAGGAACTGGCTGGTAAGGGTGGAGCCCTAATAACTGAGATCCACCTATTCCAAAGAGCAGCTGTGGACACGATCTCCACTCTCCACTGCTTCAAGATCTAGAACTGTCTTCTGTGAACTAGTCTTTAGCACAACTGATCATTGTGGTACCTTGATGGCCCTTCAGACTCCAGAGCCATGAGAAAGGACTTTCTGTTGTTTAGGTCTCTAAGCCATTGTATCTGTCCAGACTGATGCATGAATGAATATAATGACATTCAGGCAGGACAGCCCTCTCTTCCTCATGAGAGGCCCAGGCTTAGCATGGTCCCTCTATAAAAGTCTTCAGCTGACTGAAGAAGAATGAAAGGCTTACTCAGTTTGCCAATTCAAATGGTAGTCTTCTCCAAAACCACTGTCACAGGTAGACTTATTGATGGAATGATACCTGGGCATCTGGTAAACTAACCAGGCTGATACACAGAATCTGTAGTGACACAGTGTGTGTTGTTAGCAATGTTTTCCTATAGTAAGCACCATGATTACAGTGGGGAACACCACTGTGCTATAAAAAAAAAAAAACAACAGGAAAACCAGCAGAAGAATTCACTGTTCCCCAACTGAGCTTGTAAGAGTATATGGTGAAATGGGGCTGGAGAGATGGCCTAGCGGTTAAGAGCGCCGACCGCTCTTACAGAGGACCCGGGTTCGATCCCCAGCACCCACATGGCGGCTGAGAACCGTCTGAAGCTTCAATTCCAGGAGAACTCCAGTTCCAGGGGAATCCGAGACCCTCTTCTGACCTCCGCGGCATTGCACGACACGGGTGCACAGACTTGCATGCAGACAGTACATTCATACACATACAGAAATAAATAAAAAACAATTAATAAAAAAAAATAAAAAAAAGAGTATATGGTGAAATGAAAAGAAAGCAATTTAATTTAATTATATTGTATAGAATATAGTTCTTTTACATGTACTTGTTTGAATAAAAGTCAAGTTAGATTCACCATGAATATGAAATGAACACTTATTTATGCAGCACAAGTAGCATGGGAGGAAGATAAAACACTTGGACTATTAGACAGAATATTAATTTTTAAAGCATTAATTTTTTTTATGTTATTGGGGCTGGAGAGAGGGATCACCAGTTAAGAGCACTGGTGGCTCGTGCAGAGAGGACTTGGATTTGGTTCCCAGCACCCACTTGTCACCTAACAACCACCTAACTCCTGTTCCAGGGGATTCTCTGGCCTCCATGGGCACTGTTAGATTTTTGGAGAGGGAAAAAGAAGGAGTTTTAAAGTTAAGAAAAAGAAGTAGAGGATGTGTGTGGTGGTACACACCTTTAATCCCAGCACTTGGGAGGCAGAGGCAGGTGGATCTCTGTGAGTTCAAGGCCACCTTGGTCTACATAGAGAGTTCCAGAACAACTGGGGCTGCAGGGACGACCGCGTGGCTCTACAACAAAAAAAGAAGAAAACACAAAAAAAAAAAAAAAACCAAAACAACACAAAAGCACACTAGAGCCAGACCTTGGCTCTGGAATCCGGACCAGGCAAGAAAGTAAGGGTACAAAAGATCTAGTCTTCCCCAGAAATATGGACCTCCGTTTGCCATAGTTCCTAGTGTTAAGGGTTTTCGAATACCTATTTTGTTTATTTAGTATACTTTTTTTATCAAAATTAGACCCTTGTCCCCTACCCTATCCCCCAACCCCACCAGAGCTCATGCATCTTCTGCCGAAACATGCTTTTCATCTCTCTTTCTCTCAGTCTTTCTCAATATTCTCCATGAAGAAGTTGACATGTTTGATGCAGAAGTTCACTGTTTCAGTCAGTCTTTTAGCCTTGATGCAGTCCTTTCTGTTGTGTTGTTGTTGTTGTTTCCAATTTGAATCACTCCCAACTGCTTTGGCAAAAAGCTCAAGGGCCCTGCCACAAGAAATACTTACAAACTAGGTAATTGGCACACTAGCCTCACACAGATGAGGCGATACCGTTCGTTCATATTGTTTACTGGACCGTGTTACTTCACTCTAGCATTGAAGTCCTCTTAAGCTAACCAATGCCATTTTTCCTGCAAAGCTCATGAATGTCATCTTTCTTTACTGCTGCATAGAACTCCATTGTGTAGATGTACCACATTTTCTCTATCCACTCGTCAGTTGAGGGGCATTTAGGTTGGTTCCAGCTCCTTGCTATTGTGAAGAGAGCTGCAATAAACATGGCCGTGCATGTATCTCTGTGGTGGCGTAAGTCTTGAGGGTACATGCCCAGGAGTGGTATGGCTGGGTCGGGTGGCAAGTTCATTCCAAGTCTTCCAAGGGTTCTCCACACTGCTTTCCATAGTGGCTGTACGAGTTTACATTCCCACCAGCAGTGGATGAGTGTTCCCCTTTCCCCACAACCTCTCCAGCACTGGGTATCATTTGCTTTTTTGATCATAGCCAGTCTTATTGGAGTAAGATGATATCTTTTTTAAATTTTTTTTAAATTTATTTATTTCTGTATGTGTATCAATGTACTGTCTGCATGGAGGTTTGTGCACCTGTGTCATGCAATGCCGCAGAGGTCAGAAGAGGGTGTCGGATTCGTGCACCTGTGTCATGCAATGGAGCAGAGGTCAGAAGAGGGTGTCGGATTCCCCTGGAACTTGAGTTCTCCTGGAATTGGAGTTTCAGACGGTTCTCGGCAGCCATGTGGGTGCTGGGGATCGAACCTGGGTCCTCTGTAAGAGTGGTCAGGAGTAAGATGATATCTTAGAGTGGTTTTGATTTGCATTTCCTTAATGATTAGTGATGTTGAACACTTCTTAAAGTGTTTCTCAGCCATCTCTAATTCCTCACTTGTGAGGTCTCTGTTCAGGTCTTTGCTCCATCTATTGAGTGGGTCATTTGTTTTCTTTCTTCTTTGTTTTTTGAGTAGTTTATATATTCTGGAAATCAATGCTTTGTCAGATGTTTCTGTGGTGAAGGCTTCCTCCCACTCTGTGGGATTTCTCTTCACTTCCTTGATTGTTTCTTTTGATGTACAGAAGCTTTTGAGTTTAATGATTTTGTCTTTTGAGACAGTCTCCTTTAGTCCCAGCTGGCCTGGAGCTCCCTAGGTAGACCAGGCTGGCCTTGAACTCACAGAGATTTGCCTGCCTGCCTCTGCCTTCCAATCTAGGATTAAAGGCATGTACCACCATGCCTGGCTGGGACCTTTTTATTTTACTTTGGGCTCAGTCAGTATGTGTTTGATGCTGAGGCCCAGTATCTTTGCACAAGTAAAGTCTTTTGCTAAGATTACTTCCTAGGCCCAGCAGCCCACTACCACAAAGCCTTCCTGTCACAGACTGGTTTGGAATGTCATGCCTGTGTCTTGGTGGATAAAGCTTTAGTGACACCAGACGAGATAGCCAGTTATAAGATGAAATGGTCATTTCAAGGTGTTTTATGACCCCATGGCTTTCTTCATGAAGCTTATGGCTCCTCTACTATTCACAGATCTGATTAGGCATTGTACACGTGAATGTACTTAAATACATGCAGACAATGGTCATATACATAACATAAAAATAAGTAAATTTAAAAAATTCATTTGATTTTTCCACTACACGTGTAGGCTGACCTGGAATTCATCATGGAACTCACAAACTCATGATGATCCTCCTGTGTCAGCATCTTAAGTGCTGCTGATACAAGTTTGCACTGCCATACTGGAAGGACATGGATTTGGGAAGGAGATTGGGTGTTGGGGGCAGGGAGAACCAGGAAGAGTTGGGGAGGGAAAAGATGAATAATGAAACATTTTCATGTATACAGGAAAGAGTATGTTAAATAAATAAAATAATATTTTTAGAAACTTGTCGAGTGTCTTGATCTCACTCTTCAATGTAAATGCTAATTTAATTTCTTTATATTTCACATTTACGTTCATATCCTCCGAGTTTCTTATGGCTTTTAAGGATTAAGATGGTGATTATATTTCAGATCTTCAACAGACTTGTGGAAGGAAATTAAACAAGCGACAACTATGGTCGTTGCCTGAACTTGCTTATTTTATGAACTGGAATAAAAATGCTTGTTATCAAACATTAAATCTGGAACATTTTTAACTCCTTAGATAAAATACTTAATAAGAATTTACTCAGCCTTGTAAATAAATTTAAAAAGTTAATTGACCTGCACAAATTTGTTAGCAACCTTCTGTCTCCCACGGTGCTTAGCTTCTAGTAAAATGAAGAAAATTAACATTTCTTTCTATGCTCTTCTCAGACATTAGTGCTCATGGGGGTTGAGCCAATCCACACCTATTGATTGATATGGATCTACTATAAGCCACTGAAGTGCTGGTTGGGAAATGAATGCAATTAGCATAAATATAGACAGGGGTGGATCTATGATTCTGGCTTAGTTTTTGTTGTTGTTGTTGTTCTTTGTTTCTGTTTGCGTGTTTGTTATTGGGGGACTGGTGCTGGGATGTTGATCAGGACCTTATCCTTGGTAGGCAAGTATACTGCTGCTGAGCTTAGTCTCTATTCCTGGACTAGACTTTAAAATAATGACTGAGAGTTGGCAGATGTGGTGCTGTGCTAGTAAGGCTTTCTTCCTGCGCCAAATCTCTAGATTACGTAGATTGGGAGAAAAACATCCAATCTGAAAGTTGGGAGCCTTTTTTTTTTTTTAAACCCTGATGCTCCTCAGGATCCAAAGCAACAGAATGTAGGATGCGCTCAGGCTCAGTGGAAGCCTAGCTGCTCTCCTACCCAGCTAAAGGAGGATAGTAAAGTGAGAGAGCGACAGTAAAGAATAGAGAGAGAGAGGGGAGGGGGAGAAACAGAGAGAGGCACACACACACAGAGACGGAGAAAGAGGGAGATAGAGAATGGAGAAATGTGAGGGACCAGAGAGAGAAAGAGAGAGAGAGAGAGACAGACAGAGTGTGTGAAGGGGCATTGCCTCCAGGTAAAGCCCTCAGGAGCCCTGTACAGCCCTGCAGCTCCCAAGTTGGGCTGAGCTTTCTCAAGCATCAAGTCCCTTCTCCATAAACAGTCCATATTCAGCCCTAGATTTGTAGTTCCATACCTTCTAACACTAACAATATAATTTTAAAACACTCTAGATAGTGCTTACACAATCACTATCTTAGTCAGTTTTAAAAAGGAGTTTACATATGACAGAAGTAGCAAAACTCATTTAGAAAACAATACATTTTAAAATAAATCAGTGGAATATAGAGTAAACAAGAGTGAGGAAAGAATACATCTTGGCGACACATAATCCTGAAAACTGGATTAAGGCCCTTTGGGATCGTGTGGAAAAATAGGAAATATGTAACAATTAAAATCCTAAAAATAGGAAATATGTAGCTAGAAGTTGGTGGAGAGGCTGGAGAGATGGCTCCTGGTTAAGAGCACTTGCTGGCCTTTTACAGGATCCAAGCATGGCATTTAAATTAATATTTGATAGTTTTTTTTTTTTTAGGTTTTCAAATGTATAGTTTTTTTTATTAATTTTATTTATTTCTATATGTGTATGAATGTACTGTCTGCATGCAAGTTTGTGCACCCGTGTCGTGCAATGCCGCGGAGGTCAGAAGACGGTGTCAGATTCCCCTGGAACTGGAGTTCTCCTGGAACTGGAGTTTCAGACGGCTCTCGGCCGCCATGTGGGTGCTGGGAATTGAACCCGGGTCCTCTGTAAGAGCGGTCAGCGCTCTTAACAGCTGGGCCATCTCTCCAGCCCCAGATAGTTCTAATAAAATGTATAGCTTCCCATTTACGTATGTTCCTAAAATGTTAGAAACGACCGAGTCCAATTAGGCCCCGCATTTTGGTTTGCTCTGACAATTGCATTCTGATCTATCCTCATCCCTTCCTCTCGGGACCACTCTTCTGAAGCTAGCTGCTCTGCTGCTCCCTCTGTTCTGCCCCACTGTTCGGTTCTGACACATTTTTATTCTGTCCCTTTCCCATGTACTTCTTTCATGAATCTAAGTGCCGGGAGAACAACAGATCCCCTGGAGCTGGAGTTCCAGGAGGCTGTGAGCAAACCACCACGTGGATGCTGGGCACGAGCTTGGATCCTGTATATTTTTTTGTAATTTATTTTCATATGTGTATGAATGTATTGTCTGCTTGTAGGTTGGTGCACCTGTGTCGTGCCACAATGCCGCGGAGGTCAGAAGAGGGTGTCAGATTCCCCTGGAACTGGAGTTAAAGACGGTTTTCAGCCGCCATGTGGGTGCTGAGATCAAACCCTGTTTCTCTGCAGGATCAGTCGTCTGTAACTCCAATTCCAGGAGAACTCCAGTTCCAGGGGAATCCGAGACCCTCTTCTGACCTCCGCGGCATTGCACGACACGGGTGCACAAACCTACACGCAGACAGTACATTCATATACATAAATAAATAAAATAAAATAAAATAAAAGTTAAAAAAAAAAAAAAGAGCAGTTGGCCCTCTTAACTGCTAGGTTATCTCTCCAGCCCCGTGTTGACTTTCAGTTTTAATTGATTTTATCTTTGCTACAAAGATCTTCCTGTTAGCTCTTGAAGAAGTTACATTAGTAATGAAGCATCACGTGTTTGAAAAATTTATTCTTACATGTTGAAAAACATGAATGACTCATGTTCTTAATATTATGCTGCAATTTTCACTGATTTAATATTCTAGTTATTATTTTGTTATTATTTTATGTATATGAGTATATTGCCTGCATGTATGTAAGTGCACCCATGTGGTGCAGTCCCCACAGAAGTCAGAAGAGGGTGTCAGATTCCTTGGAACTGGAATTACAGATGGCTATTAGGCATCATGTGGGTACTGAGAATTGAACCATGGTCCTCTGCAAGAGCAGCCAGTACTTTTTTACCACTGAGCCATCTCTCCAGCCCTAATTTTCACTGTTTTTCTTTATTTTATTTTATTTTATTTCATTTTTTTACCTCTCAGAATATAGCCTGAGTTGACTTCAAACTCACAGTTTTCTTGGCTCAGTCTCCTGAGAGCTGGGAATATAGGTATCTGCTAATCTACCCAGCCCTAGAAGCCTTTTAATGATTACGTCTTAAAATACTTTTAAAAGTTTTGTCAAGAGATCTACATGGCCAGTGTTCTGATTTCAGGGCCAGTGCACAGAATACAAGCCTTAGGTTCAGGGATGTTGAATTTTGCCAAAGAACTCCTATGTGTCTGCTAAGGGAATCGTGTGATTTATGTTTGTAAACATATTTATGTGCTGTTTTATGTTTATTGATTTATGCATGTTAAACCATCTTGCAATTCAGTGGACATTGTATGATTGTCTTAATTTGTTTTTGAATTTGATTTGTAAGTATTTTAGTGAGAATGATTTATTTCAGTTCATCAGATAAATAGGTCTATGGGTGTTTTATTTTAATTAATCAGCTAATTAATTAATTTTGTGTATGTTCTTATCACATTTTGCTTTGAGGGTAATAATAGCTTCAGAGAACAAGTTTGGCAATCTGCCCTCTCTATTTTGTGAAACTTTTGAGTAATATTAAGTTTTCTTTTAAGTTTTATAGAACTTGGCACAGAATTTATCCATTCTTGATCCTTGAGCATCGTGTGTGTGTGTGTGTGTGTGTGTGTGTGTGTATAAAGACATTGTCTACTGGACCTTGTTTCAAGGTCCAGGAGACAAACCAAACACTGAAAGTGTCTTTGGAAGCAATGAGTCTAGTAGCCTTGCTTCTGCACCCTCCTCCCTGCTCTGGGCCAGGGTGTGGCTTAGAGCAGCCACACACCGAAGCCACCTCTGGTGGCTCAACCTTTTATTACCAGTACTCAGGAGGCAGAGGCAGGCAGACTTCTGTGAGATGGAGGCCAGCCTGACCTATATAGGGAGTTCCGGGCCAGCTGGGGCTCCAGGGAGACCCTGTCTTAAAGAGAACAACACAAACAAAAACCCCAAAGCAGACTTCAACTTTCTTGCATTTACTTGTGAAAGAAATGTGGTTATACAGTTCATGGTGGCTCACTTTTTTAATCCCAGCCCTCCCTGGGGAGGCAGAGCCAGGTGGGCCTCTGTGAGAATGAGAGAAGCCCAGTCTAGACAGTGAGTTTAGGTCCAGTGGGGCTATGGGAAAACCGTGTCTTAAAACAAAACAAAACAAAATAACAAAAAAGCAGCCACAGTAAACATTCTGCACCCAGCATGGATGGGGCCTCCCCAAGGCTGGTAGACAGAGTCCCCTCCTCCTTGTTTTTCCTAGCCTCTCCCCAAGGCTCTGAGGCCACACACGATTAAGACAGAGGTATATATACCTGGTTGGAAGGAGTGGTTGGATACTCAGGAGAGAGTCCAGTGGCCCGGCCAGCTCCTCCTTCCCTGAGGAATGTTGGCAATTAAAGCCCAACTCTGATGACCTTCTGGAAGCAGGCACAGCTGAGATGGTGAACGTGATGGCAGACAGGCTTGGGTTCTGCCCTGTACAGGAGCTCTGCTGATCAAACTCATGTCAGTAGGCTTGTTGACAAGCCTCACCAGCTGGGCCATCTCTGGCTCTTGTTAAATCTTCTTGAAGAATTTTTCTCTTTATTATTATGCCATGTTCTTATTTATCTATCTTTATGACTGACTTTTGGTTTGAAGTCTGCATTACCAGCTATCAGAGTGGCTACACCAGCTGGGGTTTTTTTTTTGCTTCTGTTCCCTTGACTTTTTACTTTCCATCTTTTGTCAGTCTCTAGAGGGGAGGGTGTCTTATTTCTCTTAAGGTTTATACTGGTGTTGACTGTGGATTATAGAAGTGTTTAATGTGCACCAAAGCTGTCTTCAACCTAGTAGTATTGCAAGGGTGAGAGAGCCAAGGGCTGGTTGCCTTAGGTTCTTCCCAGAGTCAGACAAAGAACTGAATGCCCAGGGAGGGGCACACTTAGGAAAGGGTGAAAACACATTCATCTAAGCAGGAAGAGCAAAAAGCTAAAGGCACATTTCCCGAAAAGGGTCTGGAGGGCTGGTAGACTGCCAAGTGACTTTTTTTTTTTTTTTATTAATTTTATTTATTTTTGTATGTGTATGAATGTACTGTCTGCATGCAAGTCTGTGCACCCGTGTCGTGCAACGCCGCGGAGGTCAGAAGAGGGTCTCAGATTCCCCTGGAACTGGAGTTCTCCTGGAATTGGAGCTTCAGACGGTTTTCAGCCGCCATGTGGGTGCTGGGGATTGAACCCGGGTCCTCTGTAAGAGCGGTCGGCGCTCTTAACCGCTAGGCCATCTCTCCAGCCCCCCAAGTGACTTCTGAGCTGGCCTTTCTACACAGTCCCCAGGCCTTTCTCTCCTTTGATCCTATCTTCCCGCACTGTATCTGTTGGACAAGACGACCCTGGCCAGGAGAGAGATAACTAAAACAAACGTCCTTGTAGACTGATAGCCTTGTCCGGCAGGCAGTCTTCTTTTGGAGGAATGGCCTTATGAAACATTCTGGCAGTTAAGTGGACTATTTCCTCTTTTCCTCCCTTGGAACATTTCTCTAACTGCCTTCCTCTGCATAACAAGATCCCAACTTGCCATCTGTGAGCTAGAAAGCTTCTCTCCCTCTCTGGAGACTTTATAGATTATTCCATACCCTGATCTTCACACCCTTCCCCATATCTGATGTTCTAGCTAGGGGATGTCTCCTAAGTACATTGAAAGTGTGGGAACTAACCACAGCACTGCGCTTCCTACAGATGGAGGATATGCTTTTGTACTTTCAACATAACATAAGTATTAATCACTCCCCTGTATATATTTGAATGTACTTCAGAGTTCCTGTGCTCCATGGGATAGAGTAACAAATAGGCTGCACCAGAGGTTGTCAATCTGCTGACCTCAGGCTCACAGCCATAAAACTCCAGTGTTATGTTCCATTGATGGGGTCTGCTCTCACCTCAGAAGGTCTGGTTGTCACTGTTCATTGGAACGAGGCCTCTTATCACTTGTCCTTTGTAGTTCGTCAGTGTGAGGCCTTTTGCTTCCCAAACTGCCTTCTGGTGTCATTTCCTATTGTTGAGCTGCAGCCAGTTAAATTCAGGTTCCTGGACATGGATGGTCCTTGTTCTCAGGCCCCCAAGGAATTTTATTTTAAACAATAGAATCCATCTCAGCATAGCAACTGGTGACTGTCCTCCAGTCATAAGGAATGAAAAAAATGCTGACCTATCTGTTAAAGAAATCACTGCCCTGTTCCAGGTCACAAATGTAGCCTCATCATAGGTAGGTGACTCAAATTTTTTATTAGCACCTATTAAGTTTGTACAACATGTCAACCTGATAACCTGGGAAGCAGGTGACTAGTTGCACAGTGGTCAGGGCAGGAATGAGAAGACAGGTAGGCTGAATAGCTTTAGTGTCAACTTGACACACATGGGTTAAGGGAGCCTCAATCAGGAATTGCCTCCATTAGACTGGCCTGTAGCCATGTCTGTGGGGTACCTTCTTGATTGTTCAGTGGTGTGGGAGGGCTTTGAGTTGTGCCATCCCCAGGCAGGTTGTTCTTACTGTATAAGAAATCAGGCTGAGCATGGGCCAAGGGAGCAGGCCAGTAAGCAGTGGTTCTCCATGGCCTGTGCTTCAGCTTCGGCCTCCAGGTTCCTGCCCCGAGTTCCTAGCTTGGGCTGCTTCAGTGATGAACTGTGACCTGGGTGATGTAAACTAAATGAACACTTTCCTCCTGAAGTTGGTATTGGTCATGTTTTGTCATAGCAATTGAAAAGTAACTAGAAAGCTGGGCATGGAGGCGCACGCTTTTAATACTAGCACTTGGGAGGCAGAGGCAGGTGGATCTCTGTGAGTGCAAGGCTAGCCTGGTCTGCATAGTGAGTTCCAGGACAGCTGGGACTAAAGGGACACCCTGTCTCAAAAAGACAAAAAAGAAAAGAAAGAAAGAAAAAAATAAATTTACTAGAATTGAGCCTGGTATCATGGCACACACCTTTAATCCCAGCACTTGGGAGGTAGAGGCAGGCAGATATCTGTGACTTCAAGGACAGCCTGGTCCACATAGCAAGTCCCAGGTCACCTGAGAATACAGGGAGCCCTGTGTCAAAAAATACTACAAAAAAAGTAACTATAACTGAAATTGGTACCAGGAGTAAGGAATTGCTGTGATAGACCTGACCTTGGTATTTTGGAGAAGATTGTGGAAGCATTTGGAACTTTAGGCTGAAAAGCTTTTGAATGCTTAGCGATCACTGCTGTGGAGCTTGGAAAATGTTGTAGATGATGGAGGCCTGGCTTGTGAAGTTTCAAAGGGAAGTTGAGACTTTCAGGGCTGTCTGTGTGAAGTTTTGAATTGAGAATCTGTGGGTTCTTGTTGGCTGGGGATGAAGAATCAACTGTGGTTCAGAAGAGGCCAGAACCTGAAGTGAAACCTTTGTTTTACTGGGACAATTGATGCTAATTAGCTGGGGCTGAAAAATCAGCTGATTAGCCGTAAGTAACAAGAGACCAACATCATTAAGGTGAAATCTTCTGGAAAGTGTTTCCTCAGGGTCAGTACACAGAAGCTGTGATCCAGATGCATCCCAAACCTCCATTTCAATCTGGAAGCAGGACTTGGTAATGTGTAAGAGTCTCCTACATGGTTCTGGTGTAGAAATTGTGAAGGAGTCACAGGCAGCAGCTGAGGCTTAGTAGCCTGAGAGGCCAGGAAAGGCCACTAGTGAAAGTACAGCCGTGGATGCAATGAAAACCCCCAGGATTGCAGAGGTTATGGAGATAATCTGAAGCTTTGCACCAGGAGAGGCCAGAAAATACCACTGGTGAAGGTAAAGCCTGTATTTCAGTGGAGACCAGGTTTTTGGAGATGGAGGACCATGGGATGACCACTAAGTATAGCAGCAGGTATGGAATGGAGGAGATTTGGGACTGTGCACTGAGCTGTGTGTGCTGTGGACAGCAGAGCCAGAGAAATGGAGCTATCAAAACCCTTTGGAGCCCAGAAGATCACGAGTGAATCCCAGATGTCCTGCTTTGATCTGCTTTGCTGGACTAAGGTTTTGCTTAAGTGTGGTTGATTCTTCACTTTGAAATAAAACAGTACTTGTTTTTAATTTTGGAGGAGACCACAGTTGAGATACTTTTTTTAAAAATTAAAAAAAAGTTTTTTATTGATGTTTTCTGTATTTCATACATCATTTTTCAATTCAGTTCAGGCATATTCCCCTTTCCCTTCCCCCCACCCCACCCCAGTTCATGCATTCTGCCATAACTGCCCTGAATCTTTCTCTCAGTCTTTTTTTTTTTATGTTTAGGAATTCACATTTTCCTCCATTAATTTTATATTACTTTAAAATATGGATACATACTCTCCACCCATATACAATAATTACAGAGTCTGAAAATAATTGGTGGGTGAATTCTAGAGCACGTTGAGAGATTCACATTATAAAAACATAGTTGCTTTCAGATAAACAGAAATATAACCATAATGTCATTCAGCTTGCATTTCGTCTGGGGGATTTGGTATTAGTATCCACAAATGAGGGAAACCATTCTCCGTTTGTCTTTCTGGGACTGTGTTACTTTACCCAGCATAATGGCTTCAAGCTCCATCCATTTACCTGCAAAGTTCATAATGCCATCCTTCTGTACTGCTGAATAGTACTCCATTGTATAAATGTACCACACTGAGAGGGTTCCAGCTCTTTGCTATTGTGAAGAGAGCTGCAATAAACATGGATGTGCATGTATCTTTGCAGTAGGGTAGGTAGGTCTTTGGGGTATATACCCAGGAGTGGTATGACTGGGTCAATTGGTAGGCTCATTTTGAGTCTTTGAAGGGTTCTCCACAGTGCTTTCCATAGTGGTTTTACAAGTTTACATTCCCACCAGCAGTGGATGAGTGTTCCCCTTTCCCTACAACCTCTCCAGCATCTGTTGTCTTTTGTTTTCTTGGTCTTAGCTAGCTGTACTGGAGTGAGATGATATCTGAGAGTGGTTTTAATTTGCATTTCCTTAATTATTAATGACGATACTTTTTAAAAGAGATGGAACTTTTAGAGTGTTTGAGTTTTTTTTTTTTTTTATTAATTGTAGGCCTTTTAAAATTGTATTGTGGAGTCACCCCTTGGCTTGTTGTACTGTATTTGTATAAGAAAGCAGGCTGATCACAGGCCAGGGGAGCAACCCAGGAAGCAGCATTCCTCCATGGCCTGTGCTTAAGCTCCTGCTCCCAGGTTCCTGCCCTGAATTCCTGTCTTGGACTCCCTCAGAGATGAACTGTGACCTGGAAGATGCAAGCTAAATGCATGCAGTTCCCATGGAGGACAGAAGAAGGCATAGGATTCCCCTGGAACTGGAATTACAAACTGTTGTTAGCTACCATATTGGTGCTGGGAACTGAACCCTGAGCTTCTGCAATTGCAGCTAGCGCTTTTAACCACCGAGCCATCTTACCAGCCCCATGGTCATTTATTATAAACCAATCATAGCCACTTGTTTGGGCCAATTAGGGCTGTATCTCTTAGTGTACCAGTTACCCAATAACAGCCATTAAGACTTGTTTTTTTTTTTTTTTTTCAGTCTATATTGGAGGTTAAAAAGCTGTGTCTCATGTCTTTGAAGAGTAGCAAAAGTAGTGGCAACCACAGAGTAGATTCACTTGCCAGTAAGAATTGAAGACAGGCCAAACAACAGTGTTCTCTCTTTTTTCTTTTTGCCTTTTTACTAAGATCTCAAGTTTTATATCTGAAGTACAATTTCTCTGGTCTTACTGATTATTTATTTCTGGTTTTACTTTCCTTTTGGATGCTTAAGTCCACACAGTTAACCCAGATTAACCAAGGTTTTTGTTTTCTTTAGGTCAGTTGAGGATCTGGTCCTCAGGGGTCTCTTGGGGTTGTTTTTTTTTGGGGGGGAGGAAAGGGGGGAGCCCCTGGCTCCTTTCAGCTTTTCATTTACCAGTTCCATCCATTCATATCTCTCCAAGAATCTTCCAAACCTTCAATGCCAGATGGGGACTACTGAGATACCCAGTTTGTGGACTAAGCAGCTAAGGGGATTTCAGCCTCGTCAGAGTATAGACTGCCATTGTTGGACTACCTGGGCAGTATCATGGAGACCAGTGCAGGGGGATCAAGACAGGACATGTGCTTAATGGACTTCATTTGGGGGACCATGGGAGGGAAAGACCCTAGTGTGGAGAATAAGGGCAAGACTGATGGTTGTTTGGGCTTGCCAAGGAGGAACCTTCAAAGATTTCCTTAAGGAAAACATGACATCTTTTAGCAAAAAAAAAAAAAAAAAATCTTCCAATTCAGATATGGGTAGGTATGTATATATTTATGTATATATCACTATATAACTATATAACAATATAACTATATATATGCACAATACAAGTTAGAGAGAACAACAACAAAAGAACTGGAAAAAAAAAACTCTGGAAAGACTCAGAAAAAGATGCAAGTCATGTATGGCAGAGTGCAGGGACTCACATGGGGTGGGGGACATGGAAAGGGAAGTGACTCCAATTGAGAAATGATGTATGATTTATGGAAAAAGTTTAATAATAAAAAATAAAAAAGAATAAAATTTAAAGCTATAAAATAAAATAAAATAAAATAAAACCTTATTTTTTTTGATCCAGTCACTGTCTTGTCACAGTTGCTCTTTTACCAGAGAAACTGCTCTCCCTCTAGTCAAGGCGGAAATGATTCTGTGAATTTTCTAAAATAAAGACACATCTGATAAAGATTGTTTCTAGAAGCTCTGGCTAGGATAGTGCCTCTGTCAGCCAGGGCAGTCAGCTCCAAGTCTTTTGCATAGCTGTCTCATGGCATCTGTGGACTGTTCAAGATAAGCGGTGATGACAGAAGGCTAATCCAGCTGGCTCTTTGACTGATCGACACTGCTCAAAGCAGTTCAGGCAGTAAGAGAAAGTTCAGTAACTGCTAATTAAGGACTCAAATTCTGCCATCTCCACTGTCTTTGCTTATTCACAGGAAAATGAATTTAGGAAGGAGAGCTTACAATGTAAATTTAAAGAATTTATCATGAATGCTACCAGGTCTTTGAACATATTTTAATAGTTCAAATAGTTCATATTTAATAGTTCCTTAACAATGTTGTATGCCTGCCCAGTCAGTACTCAGCCTTCATGTGCCCCAGTGCCTTGGAATTATTGGGAAATTCTTCAGAGAAGATTGCTGTCTATCTGCAGATGATCCCAATAGGGATAACAGGCTGAAGGCTAATCACTTGCATTTTGAACATATTCCTTGTTGACATAGATGCTCTGATTAATGGACCACATTTTGAATGACACTGATTTACAGAGGACATAGGAATCATAAATATGTGTTAACAATTTAAATTTATTTTTCAGAAAAATAAATTCAACTGTACCAAAAGAGCTCACTGTTCAGAAACCAATATCAGGTCCGTGCAGATCCCAGGCGATGCCCATTACTTCATCAACCACCTTGGAGTTCCAGCCATGCAGTTTACTTACGAGGACATCAAAGCCTTAGAGGTAATGGTTCCTAAACATTCAAAGCACTGACACACAGTACAGCAGGCATGTGGGTTGTATTTTTGTCATGGCTTCGAATGGATTTTTCCTGTCAAATAGAGAGAGGCTTGGTAGAGACTTAGTCTTGTTCAGAGGCTTCATAATGGTACTGGAAAGCATCAGCTCTGTTCAAGGTTGTTCAATTCAATTTAGAAAGATTCATATGGCCGCATTATCAATGTGCTTTGTAGCAAGAAAGGGCAGGTGTGGGGTTAGCGTCAAAAAATGATTGTAATCTTCAGTATTTACAGAAGTGCATGACATATGCAGTAGATTCTCTTCTTGCCCAAGGGAAACATGTGTTTCATGTGCTCTGCCTAATATGAGTCTTGTGAATTAGCTATCACAAAAGCATGATTCACTTCAATTATACTGTTCATCCTTCCTGTGGACCTTAACCCTTCTAATATTTCTCAGAATTATGTCAATTAACTATTTCTAGGTGAATCTAAATCCTCCAGAATTTTACCCATTATACACTTTACCTATTACACATTGTCTATCTTTGAGAGGTGGTGGATCACCCAGTTTTGGGAAAACATTAGATTAAAAAAATAATGACTGAGCAATAGAATACAGTGTACTTTGGTCCTTAAATGCAGATATGCCTTAAAGAAGTGTGTAAATTATGTTTCCATAGCCTGTATATCAGGTATGCAGTATCTTGACTCTTGATAGTTTTGGTTATATTGTTCTTGTGTCTCTGCAATGATTCATCTCTGTTCTCCACTCTTGCTTCTTGTAGATAGCTTGTGATCAAGTAATTAGTGGAGGCAGAGGTGCTGCAGATGAATCCTATTGTGAGGAGATGAATTATTTTATACTGCAAATAATATTTTGGATTTTTTGTTACGATTTTTATCCACCATTTTTAAATACATTATTATTATTATTATTATTATTATTATTATTATTATTATTATTGTGTGTGTATGTGCATGCACGCACGATGGTACACATGTGGAAGTCAGAGAATGAGTTGTCTGTTCTCTCCTTCCACAGTGATCCTGGGACTGAACTAAAGTCAGAATTCGTTTGTGGGAAATGCATTCGTCCACTCTCTGAGCCATGTTACTAGCCCTCATCCACCATATTTTATTTTATTATTTTTTGGGGGTGAATTGTAAAACCTAGGCTTTTTAAAAATTATAGTATTTAGATTCCCTCCCCTAATTATAGCTGCCCTTAAAGCCTCTTGAACACTTTATCATATAGAATAAGTCCTATAGAGACTAATTTCTGTGTCCCCAAACATCCTTTGGGTGTAGGTCCATCCACTGGAGGCTATCTAACCAACAAGAGTAACATCCTTTGCAGAGACTGACTCTTCTCCTTCCAGTGGACATCTTTTTTCACAATTTCCTTAATTTGGGTTGGGATATCTTACCTACACACATCTCTGCATCTATGCTGGGGTTTTGTCTAGTTTGAGCTTGTATGGGACTTGTGTATTGCTGTGTGTTCATATGAGCTCATCTTCCTTGTGGTCTCATCTCCCACCTCTCACTCTTACACTCTTTTGTCCTCTCTTCTACAATGATACCCGAGCCTTTGGATTAGCACTCTGCAGACTTTTGCTCTCTGCACATTGGTCAGTTGTGGGTTTCTGTAAATTATCATCTGGTACAAAAGGAAGCTTCTCTGGTAAAAGTTGAGAGATACACTAATCTATGCATAAAACAAGTTATTAGGAGTCAGTTTAATACTGTAACTATTTAGTAGAAAGCTAGTTTTCACCTATGTGATGGGACCTGTCCATCCTCAGGTTCTTAAGTTTGATATCAGTGTCAGGTATGGGGGTCTCTCCTGGGAAGTGACCTTAAATTCAATTAGAAAGTGGTTGGGGCCAGGCGTGGTGGTGCATACCTTTAATCCTGGCACTTGGGAGGCAGAGGCAGGTGGATCTGTGTGAGTTCAAGGCCAGCCTGGTCTACAGTGTGAGTTCCAGGACAGCTGGGGCTACAGGGAGACCCTGTCTCAAAAAGACCAAAAACAAACAAACAGACAACAAAAAAACCCACCACCACCAACAACAACAAAGAAAGTAAGTTGGTTACTCCCATTACTGAACCAGTGGGCATCCTTTACCAGGCCAGTTGATTTTGTAGTTCACAGGATTCATGTCTGTATAAGGCTGATGGTTATTTTTCCTTCTGGGAAAAATTTTACCTTCCAGCACTATGGCAGCTTGCTGATAGAGATGAGGCTCTGAGGTCAGCACCAGCTTGATTTCTGCTTGTTTGTTCTACAGCTCATCTATGTAGTGTCTTCAGTAATAGGGTCTTATTGTAAAGTTCTGGTGGTTATTCAAATGCAGAAGCAATAACCAGTGATATTTGAGGGTCTCTGGGAGCCCTGGTCAACAAGTTCAGGAGAGGGGGTCCATTTCTGACAGTGAGATTTTATTTTATTAGCCTATATTGTTTATTAGGGGCAATATACCCTTATTATAAGGTAACTTTTTAAAATCTCTTTTTACAATGCATTGTATATACTTCAGGAAGCTTCTATCATGGTTGGTTTCCATACTGCCTTTTCTAAAAGACTTTAGTGTTACTTATCCCTCTATAAATTCCATCCTGTTCCCTGCCCTCCCATTTTCCACCACATTTAACCCTTCCTAAGTCCTAGGATAGCCAAAATAACACTAAAAGAACTGTTGGAAGCATTACCATCCCTGATCTCAAATTATGCTACAGAGCTATAGTAATAAAAACACCATTGTACTGGAATAAAAATAGACACATTGATTACTGGAATAGAATTGAGGACCCAGATTTAAATATGTGCAATTAGGGCCACCTGATTTTTGACAAAGGAGCCACAAATACATACTGGAAAAAAGGCATGTGTTCAACAATTCATGCTGATTAAACTGGTTAGCAGCTTGCAGAAGAATGAAACTAGATCCCTATGGCTCACCATGAACAAAACTCAACTCCAAATGGATCAAAGACCTCAACATAAGACCTGCTACCCTGGAACTGATAGAGCAGAAAGTAAGGAATCTATTGGAAATTACAGGTGCAGGAAAGGGACTTTCTAAACATGCCTCATGTAGTACAAGCATTAAGTCCAACAACCAACAAAGAGGACCACATGAGACTTCACCATCATTTGAGTGAAAAGGCACTCTAAACTACGAGAAGTTTTTGCCAGCTATCCCTCTGACAGAGGGTTAATGTCTAGACTTTGCAAAGAACCAAAAACATGAAGCAAACAACTTAGTTAAAATGTGGGGTGAACAAGGAACAGAACAGGAAGTTGTCTAAAGATGAAACACAAATGGCTGAGTCATACCTAAGAATGTTCAATATCTTTAGTCATCAGGGAAGTGCACACTAAAACCTCTTGTAGATTTATTTCATCTTACCCCACTTAGAAAGAATAAGATCCAAACAAAAACAAAAACACAACCAAAACCCACCACTGAATGCTGGTGAGGTAGGGGAGAAAGAGGAGGAACTCTTTTTTTTTTTTTGGTCTTTTTGAGATAAGGTCTCCCTGTAGGCCCAGCTGTCCTGGAACTTACTATGTAGGCCAGGCTGGTCTTGAACTCAGAGAGATCTGCCTGCCTCTGCCTCCCTTGTGCAGGGATTAAAGGCATGCACCACCGTGCTTGGCGCGGGGAACTCTTAACCACTATTGCTGGTGGTGTAAACTGGTGCAGCCACTATGAAAATCATCGTGAAGATTCCTTAGGAAGCTTAAAATTGATCTAACATAGCACTCACCCATACCACCTTTGGGTATAAACCCCAAAGATTCTATACCCTAAAGTCTTCTTCCATCTCCATTGCTTCCTTTTACATAATAGCCAGAAATTAGTGTCCATCTGATATATACATGAAAATGTACATATACACAATAGAATTTTGCTCAGCTCTTTTAGAAATGAAATTATGAAATTTGTAGATAAAGGCAACTGGAAACAATCATCCTGAGTGATGTAACCCAGACCCAGAAAGACAAACATTGCATCTTCTCTCTCATATCCAGATGCAAGCTTTGAAATCCTAGTAGCAGCTTGAAAATCCAGGCAAGTCAGGAAAATAGTAAACAGCCATTGAGCTAGGGATGTAGGCTTAGAATGCACTGTTTTATTTTATTTTATTTTATTTTATTTATTTTTTAAAGGCATGTACTACCATGCCTGGCACAAAATATTATATATATATATATATGTATATTTAATAAACTTTTTCATACATCATTTTTCAGTCCAATTTAGACTCATTTCTCCATTTAGGATGATGTTGTCTATGGGTTTGTTTTATATGGTTTTGACTATGTTGAGGAATGATCCCTCCAGTCCAATTGTCTCTAGGACATTAAATATGAAGGGACACTAGTTTTTGTCAAATGCTTTTTCTGTGTGAAATGATCATGTGGTTTTTGTCTATTGGTCCATTTATGTGTTTTATATTTATTGATTTACATATGTTGAACCATCCTTGCATCTCTGGTATGAATCCAACTTTGTCATGATGGATGATCTTTATGATGTGCATCTGTATGCAGTTTGGGAGTATTTTGTTGAGAATTTTTGCATCTATGTTATAATGAGATAGGTCTATAGTTCTCTTTTTTGGTTGTATCTTTGCCTGGTTTTGGTATTAGAGTGATGCTGGCTTCATAGAAGGAATTTGGGAGATTTTCCTCAGCTTGTTTCCTTCTGAACAGATTTAGTAATAATGGTTTTAAGTCCTCTTTAAATGTTTTATAGAATTCTGCCATGAAATAATCTGGGCTTGGGATTTTTTTTTTTAGTGGGAGGTTTCTTATTACATTTTCAATTTATTCATATATTATGGGTCTGTTTAAGCTTTCAGTCTCTTCTTGGTTAAGCTTTGTTGGTTCCCAGGATTTCAAATATTCATCCATTTCTCTTAGGTTTTCAAATTTAGTAGAGTATAGGTTTTGAAGTATTCCCATATGATTGCCTGGATCTTTTCATTGTCTGTTGTGATATTTCCCTTTTCATCACAAATTCTGTTGATTTAGAGTTGCTCTTTCTTTCTTTTGGTTAATTGGGCTAGAGATCTGTCTGTCTTGTTTATTCTCTCAAAGAACCAACTTTTGGATTCATTGATTTTTTTTTGTATTGTTTTCTTTGTTTTTATTTCATTGATTTATGCTCTGATTTTTATTTCTTCCTGACTGTTGAGCTTAGGGTTCATTTGTTATTGTCTCTCAAGTGTTTTTAGCTGCAGTGTTAGATAATTTATTTGTGCTCTTTCTGTTTTTTTTAATGTGGGCACCCAGGGCTATAAATTTCCCTCTTAGGACTGCTTTTAAAGTATACCATAGGTTTTGTTGTGTTGTATTCTCATTTTCATTTAGTTCCAGGAATACTTTTATTTCTTTCTTTATTTCTTCTTTGACCCATTCATTATTCAGGAGTGCATTGTTTAGTTTCCATGTGTTCTTGTAGATATTAGGGCTTATCCTGGTGTTGATATTGAGCTTTATTGCGCTGTGGTCTGATAGAATGCATGAAATTATTTCAATCTTTTTGTATTTGTTGAGGTTTGTTTTTCTTTTCTGTGTCCCAGTATGTGGTCAGTTTTGGAGAATGTTCCGCAGAGTGCTGAGTAGAATGTGTATTCTCTGGTATTTGTGTGGAATATTTGGTAGATGTCTGTGAGGTCCATTTGTTGTATCCTATCATTCAGTTCAGATGTCTCTATGTTTATTCTTTGTCTGGTTGACCTGTCCAAAGTGCTCAGTGGGGTATTGAAGTCCCCTACTATGAGCGTGTTGGGATTAATCTGTGCCTTGAGGTCCTGAAGAATTGTGTTTATAAAGTTTGGTGCACCAGAATTTGGTGCATTTATATGCATTATTGTGAAATCTTCAAGGTTAATTGTTCCTTTGATAAAGATGTAATGGCCCTCTTTGTCTCTTCTGATTACTTTTACTTTGAAGTCTATTTTGTCTGATATTAAAATAGCAACTCCTGATTTCTTTTTGGTACCATTTGCTTGGAATATTTTTTTTTCATCATTTCACCTTGTTGGTGCCTATCCTCGAGAGTAAGATGGGTTTCTTGTAAACAGCATATACATGGATTCTGTTTCCTAATCCATTCTCCAAGTCTATGTCTTTTTTGATTGGGGAATTTAGTCTATTAATATTTAAGGTTATATTTGAGAGATATCTGTTGCTTCCTTTCACCTTATTATCCATTTGCATTTTTGGTCTAGTTTACTTCTGTGGTTATGCTTTTATTAATTTCTCTTTCTAGGTTCTTAGGGATAGTTACTTCATGTATTCTCAGAAGGGTTGGTTTGCCGGACATGTATTCCATCTTCTTCTTTATGTCATAAGAGATTTTTCTTTCTCCTTCAACTATAACCAACATCTATATTTGTTTAGTACTGGGAATACTTTGGTCCATGTTCTTCTGGCTTTCATAGTTTTCACTGAAAAGTCAGCTGTAACTCTGATGGGCATCCCCTCATATGTAATTTGTTGTTTTTCTCTTGTGGCTTTCAGTATTTTGTCTTTGTTTTGGGTGTCTATCATGTTAACTATGATGTGGTGTGGGGAGTTTCTTTTCTGATCTTGTGTATTTGGTGTACTATGTGTTTCTGGTATTTTAATGGGTTTGTCTTTTCTTAGTTTGGGGAAATTTTCATCTATTATTCTATTGAAGATTCGATCAATACCATTCTCTTGGGATTCTTCTCATTCCTCTATCTTTACGGTGCAGAGGTTTTGTCTTTTCATTTCTTTGGGGAGGTTTTTTTTTTTTTTTTTTTTTTTTCCAGGTCTGATATTCTTTGTTATGCTTCCTCCATTCTGCTTCTGAGGCTTTTCCCCATCCTTTCTTGATGAATGTTCAATTTCCTTTTTCATTTCTTCCTGAGATTTCTTTAGTATTTCCACTTCCTTTTGGAGCTTCTCAATCTCTTCTTGTAGCTCCTTGCTTTGCTGATAGGTTTCCTTTTTCATTTCAGCATGGGCTCTTTTCACTGTTTCTAGTTCCTTCTGTAGTTTGTCATTCTCTCCCTCTAGTTCTTTCTGAAGTTTGTCATTCTCTCTAGGTCATTCCTGAGTTTTTCATTCTCTCCCCTTAGTTCTCTGATTTGTTCTTTATATTCTTTGATTTATTTGAATATCTCTATGATTGTTTATCTACCAACTGTGTCCTTGGTTACCTCCAGGGAGATCTCATTGTAGGAGTCTTCCATAGGGTTGGTAGAGTTTGTTGTGGCATTGTTCTGCACTTTTTCCATGTTGTTCTTTCTTTTTATTTTTGGTATGTGGGTTTGTTTGCTTGTTGTTTGTTTGTATTTTGATGTGAATCTCAAATGTTTTTTCACTGTTGAAGGCTTGCTTTGCTTGGTTCTTTCAGATGCCTTTCTTGTTTTCTCCTTGTTTATGGAGGGTTGACTTATCTAGATTTCAGGCTTTCACTTTTGTTTATATATTAGAAGGTCTAGCTCACTCTTCCTTTTCTTTTCTGAAGGTTCTCCAAATACTGGGTACTTAACAACTGGGTCAGTACCCTGCTGAGCACTGTGCTCACTCTGCTTCCTGCCAGAGCCAGTTCCTCTAGGTTGGTTGTGGGGCTTGGTGTTTCAGGACTGGAGTTGTGTCAAGTTTGCTGTTTCTTTTATTGCATTGCACCCTGGAATCACTACTGTAGTCCCACTTGGACATTTGTTCCACAGTTCCAGTTGGCAGGGGTGGAGGAGAGGAGTTGCTCCCTTGGTCTGCTTAACCCTGTGTTCTGGCTGGATGGACTGAAGCCCCTGACCTCTGTACTGCTTTATTTTAAATAGGATTTTATTCATCCACAATATTTAAAAAAAATGGACACCCTTGTGGAGATACTATTTCTCTTATGTAGACTCAATATATGCACATTAAGAAAATGATCTATTAAGAAATAACTTTAAAATTTTCTTACTTGACACCTTAAAAGTTCTCTTATCAATGCCTTCTTATCATCTCAATCCATATAGCTCCTGTCTTGTTAGTAAGCTGTATTATAGTCTCTTTGTCATGCATCTAATTCATTTTGGTTGAATTTTAAGCCAAGAATTTAGAAGCAGTATAGCATTATCTTGGGATGTGAGTAAATTCCTGATGCTGACACTTACTAGACAAATTAACCTCTCTGAGAATTATTTTTAACATGAAGTACTTTGGCATATATAGAATATACTTTGTAGAGCTTGTTAGATATTGAGCTGCACATGCATGGCTTAGCTGATGTTGAGCTCATAGTAAGACTCCATCAACCACTCACAAAATTATTATCACTAGTTTTGTCAGATTGTGGACCTCACATATTAGTGGAGAATTTCTGACCATTTAGTAATGCACACATCACTGTGTCAGTGAGGAGCTCTCCATTGCTAAGATCAACAAATGTGGGGTTTGAGGAGAGTGAGCTGGAGAATCCGAGTTGTGGGGCCCAGTGAAACTCCCAGAAGATATGGTTTCACTGTGACACTCCTCACCTCAGCGTTTCCCTTTTTGGAATGGCTTAATCTGAAGGAACTAAGCAGATTTTCAAACTATCTCCAGAATGTCTAATTCTCAGTATCCAAACCATTTCTTTATTTGTTTCTGCAAAAGTAATTAAAAGAGAGTCTCCCATGCTTTAATAACAAATGATTTTGGTTATGTTGATTTAGTGGGGAGAATTTTTAAAAATAGATTTTCCCCTTGCAAAGTAGGATTGCTTATAATGAGATAATTTTATGTGAATTCTCTAAAGAATACATATTAACCTTTACTTTTTGTGTTAACCTATCATAAATATTCATATACACTTATTAGGAAAAATTATAAATATTGAAATGATTTATCTAGGATATTAAATATATTTTAGTACACCAATTAGTAAAGCAGCCAAGGAAATTAGAGCCTTGTCATGAATTGGTTTGGCTTTCAAAATACAATTTTCACCTAACAATCTTTTGAGAGCATCTTGGTAGATTGGAAATGGAGAACCCTGCTTTCACAGGTCTGTACACCCTTTGTCATGTCTCTCATCTCTCTGTGTCTCTGTAACTTTATCTATATGTAATTAAAAGACAAAATGAAGCAAAAATAGCTACCACTGCTAGGGTTTGAATTTGGAATGCCCCATGGGGCTCAGCCTGCAACAATGCTGCTGAGCCTTTAGAAAATCTTGACTGGCTGGGTCAGCAGGCCCCAGAGTAGGGGGTTGTTTCTGGTTCTAGCCTCATTTATCTGCTGTTTTGGTCTGCTGTCTATAAGGGGTTGCTGCCATATAAGGAGTTACTACCATGTAAGGGGTAATTATAAAATTGCTTTCACTTTAAAAATCGTATGGTTAACTATAGTGATGCAGGCCTTTAATCCCAGCCCTCAGGAGGCAGAGGTGAATTCAAGGCCAGCTTGCTCTAAATAGTGAGTTCCAGTGAAGGCTACATAGTGAGATGCCCATCCCATAAAACAAAAGTGTGTTCTAAGTTAACTAATTTATGACAATATTCACATCATGAAGGTTTTATCTCAAATGTATCTGGGTTACTATAGTACAAACACTAGGATTTCTGTCCATACACTATTTAATCCTGTAAGTAGTTTATGAATCTATTAGAATAGTCTCTTCTGATCTGCAGGGAACTCAGTAGCCAACAGGAAATTTCAAGACTTGAGTATCCAACAGGAAATTTTGACATATATGGTGTTTATTCCTTAAACATATATGCACCTATGATAAAGATGAACCATAATTAGTTATCATAAATGAACCACAATTAGATATTAATAATGATGACCAATAAAATAGAATAATTATAACAATGTGCTATCCGGCATTAATTAAAATATGGGCTATGTGAATACATGTCCTATGATAACAGGGCAGTCCATCTGACAGATGAGATGATAGCCAAATAGCTAGGTGGCTAGTAGGCGTGGCATAAACACACGGGATAAGGAGACATTCACATGGATGGCAGGACGGAGCATGCTGGTTGGAATTGCATCACACACCTTAAAACTTATGGTTTATTTCCAGAACTTCCCACGCAGCATTTCTGAAACAAGGTTGACTATAGCTAACAAAAATGATGGGAGCAGGGACATAGATACAGGAGGGTGCTCTGTATTCAGCTTCTGCAATTCAGTCACATGAAAACTGAACTTCAGAAAAATAAGCTCATCCATAGAGATAATTTTGCCAACATATGACACATTATTAGTTTCATTTTTAATGAATTCTGATGTTTTACATATCTATCCCCAATTCTTCACATTATCCATATTCTCAGCTATAACTTCTCCCTTTAGATTCTCTGGAAAGTGTATAGTGTACCACCAGGATTTGCCCAACGTGCCATTCTTCTTTGCCTTCCACTTTCAGGTTAACATTAATTTTTCAATAGGTAAAGTTCATAAATGCAAAGGAACCTATGTATTTGTCTCATTGTGATATGATTCCTTCTTATTAAGGTGTTTTCCATTAATGGAAACATCTCTGGTTTTAAGCTTATTTAAAATAAGGTTTTAAATTTGTAAATGCTGTTGCACCTGTTAGGAGAAGCATTCTTTGCAGATTAAATAGAATGTGGAGATTGCTAAAAAGAAAATGAAAAGACAGATGCTTTCCACTTAAAAGCACACTGTTTATAACACGCTGATGGTCCAAGGTACACGGCTGCTGTCACTTACCAGCTGTTTGACATAATTCTTGTTCCAGATCAGTATATTTATTCTCTGTAGGGCATGTCAGAGGGTCTGCCTTTCTTAGTATAGCTGAAGATCAATTCACGCACTACCAAGTTTTACACCACAGATTGAGGCTCTGGTTCTGCACTCCGTTAACCTTCTATTTCTTGCTCTTTGGCTTGAAACATCCCATTTAAACTCAATTTACCTCTATAATGCAGAATTTAACATTTAGATAATAATGAGGTAAAGGAACATTATAGCTTTTAAATAGCAAGAATCATGGCATAATTGTTTCAAGACCATTTAGTTAGACAGAGACCAAAATCTAAGCAGCAGAGGACAGGGAAATTCATTCATCTTTTTAAAAAGAGAAATAACTTTAATACCAATTTTTATTCTTTTTTTGTATTTTTGAGATTTTTGAGACAGGGTCTCCTTGTAGCTACAAGATGTCCTAGAACTCACTATGTAGACCAGGCTGGCCTTGAACTCACAGAGATCCAACTTCCTCTGCCTCCTGTGTGCTGGGATTAAAGGTGTGTACCACCATGCCCAGCCCATGCACCAAAATGTAGGGGTATGTGCATATGAAAGAGAGAGAGAGAGAGAGAGAGAGAGAGAGAGAGAGAGAGAGAGAGAATGGACTTCAACACTACAGGCCACATGAATTTTCACTTTTGCATATAGGATAAATTGGAGTAGTCTAATATGTGTGCACAATTTCAGAGAAAAGTATTAGTTTGTATGTTGGTTCTCCATGCTTTATTCTGATTAGAAGAGCAGTTTGTTACATAAGTTAGAAACCATTCTAGTGGTTAAGAGCGCCGACCCCTCTTGCAGAGGACCCAGGTTTGATCCCCGCCCACATGGCAGCTGAGAACCATCTGAAACTCCAATTCCAGGAGAACTCCAGTTCCAGGGGAATCCGACACTGTCTTCTGACCTCCGCGGCATTGCAGGACATGGGTGCACAGACTTGCATGCAGACAGTACATTCATACACTTACAGAAATTAAAAAAAAAGATTAAAAAAATAAAAAAATACAAAAAATAAAAACTAAATTAACAAAAAAAAAAAAAAAAGAAACCATTCTTTCATTGCATTTTGTTTCAAACATAGTCTTATCATTATTATGGAAACAAATGGTACCCATAAAAAAGTCAATTCAAAACTCTAGACCTAAGTAACCAAACAGTTATACTTCATTCTGCATAAAGTCTACTAATTGTGGCATTACTATGCCAACATTATAATTACCCAAACAAAAGGCCTGACTTTTTAAGAGTAGACCCAAACTCAGAAGGTCCTGGCACCCCCAGATCACTCTTGGAACTTCCTGTCTCCTGGAGCTATGCTACTGGAAGTGTTTCTGGAACTCTGGGTCTGGAACTACATCCCTGAGTCAGGCCCCAACAATGACTGATTTTATTCAAAATAATTTCTCCTGGTTCATTTGGGGAAGTGCAACCTTGGTTCCACCCTAATCTGAACAGCCTTTTCATCCTTTGTTCTAGAATATCTCATTTCTCCAAGTTCACCTTCCTTCCCAGTCTTCACTGTGTGCATTTGCTTTCAGGGGTTTTGATATGTTAAATCTCAAACATACCCATGTTCATTTATTATCTTCTAGGTGGAATACCAAATTGAGATTGCCAAGAAAAGGAGATCTGGTACCCAGGTCACAAGACACAAGAGCACATGGTTTCACAGGAGTTAATTAAAAATCATTAGTCCAGATTATGCCCATTTATAAAAGTCCTTCCTACAACTAAAGTTTTGTGATATCTGATAGAGTCTATTTTTTTTCATAAGTAAGAACTTTATGTAATGCCACTTAGAAATTACATTTTGCCTTTTCTATTTAAAAATGTGTTTACTGGGAATAACGAAAAGGATTCTTTAAGAATCCAACTTGTTGTCCTTAATTATTACTTTATTTTAGGAAAACTTCTCACATATCATGTCAAAGTATATAATATTTTTCCATTGTATTTCTTTCTTTCTTTCTTTCTTTCTTTCTTTCTTTCTTTCTTTCTTTCTTTCTTTCTTTCTTTATTTATTTATTTATTTATTTGGTCTTCTCAGACAGGGTCTCCCTGTAGCTGTAGCTGGCTTGGAACTTGTTTTGTAGACCAGGCTGAACTCACAGAGATCTACCTGCCTGTGCCTTCTGAGTGCCAGGATTAAAGGCGTGTGCCACCATGCCCAGCATTCTAAAATACATTTTATTTATTACTTTTATTTTATTATTTTTTATTATTTTTATTTTACGTGTATGACTGTATTGCCTGTATGTATGTATGTAAGTGCACTGGTGTTATACAATGCCTGTGGAGGTCAGAAGAGGGCTTCAGATCCCCTGGAACTGGAATTACCAGTAGTTGGTAGCCACCATGTGGGTGCTGGGAATTGAACCCAGGTCTTCTGCAAGAGCAGCCAGTACTCTTAACCACTGAGCCATCTCTTTAGCCCTTATTACTTTTATTTTATGTGTCTGAGTATAATGTCTGCATGTACATAAATTCATCCTCTATCATGCAATGCCTGTAGAGGTCAGAAGAGGGTATTGGATCCTCTGGAACTGAAGCTGGGCACAGTTGTTAACTACCATGTGGGTGATGGGAATTGAACCCTGGTTCTCTGCAAGAGCAGCCAGGGCTCTCAACTGCTAAGACAACTCTCCGGCCTAGATTTACTTTATTAAGTGAAGCATTTCTAGCCATGTTTGGTCTAAAACCTCCTCTAACAAACTTCCTGAACATTGTGAATACAGAGCAAAGAAGGGGAACAACAAAGACATATTACCCTCATTCTGAAAACAGTTTTCATTTTAGCATTGAATGTCTCTGGACATGGAAGGATGCTGATTTGGGGAAGCAGGCTTGGCTAAGCTGGTCCACTTCATTTTATATTGTATGACAAGATATTCAGCTTTGCCACATTCAAGGGTATGAGCTATGACTCAGTATAAACCTGTGTGTGTCTTTTGTGGTCATTTCAGGGTATTATCATCCCACTCACCTGACAAACAACATCAAGTAGAAAATATAATACTCTCATAAACTGTGGCTGAACAAAGAATTCTATCTCTTAGAGGCATTTCTTTAGAAGAGAAGGTTAAACCCCAATCAACAAATCAACAGTTACAGAGCAGGCTGGAAAAGCTTTGATTGCACAATATATGAAATGCCTGTCACAGAGGGAGTGCTGTTAAAGTTGCTGTGTGCTTCCAAGAGCCTGAGGAGTAAACACAAGAAATTGAAATATGAGACAGATATTGGGGAAAAAAAAACAAAGAATAGAGAAACTCTTAAGACTCGAATGGATAATTTAGAAGATCATACTTCAAATTGCCTAACATTTTGAAATGGCTGCAAGGAGGACAGCTTTGCCTGGAATTCTAATAAGCTCATTTATTCTGGATGGCTGTCATCATTGGACCAAAATATATACCACATACACTATATTTTCAGTCCAGTGTTTTCAGAAGCTATTCTATGATCACCCCCCATTATGAGGATAACAGATGTGTGAAGTTTAATAATGATATTTACAAGTGGGCTTAATGATAGATCATGTAACAAAGTTGGCAACATTCGACTTAAGAATATCAGGCAATTTTAACATAATTTATTTAGATATTTGACCATTCAAATTTATTCTTTTTTTTTTCTAGATAGCAATTATTGAGCACTTTTTGTGACCAAGGTAGTATAACAGACGTCCAAAAATGTACAAAGCATAAGCATAGAAAAAAAGTTCTTTCCCTCCAAGAGGTCATAGTCTAGAGGGGGATGCAGTTATACAAGCAGTGAAATAGACTGAGTATAATCGAATTCCCCTTAAAACAGGATTAATTCATATTTTGATTTACTTATTTTTTATGTGTATGGATGCCATGCCTGCATGTATGTAAGTACACCTGTGTTGTGCAATGCTGTCAGAATAGGGTGTCAGATCTTCTGGAACTGGAATTACAGATGGTTGTTAGCTGGCATGTGGGTGCTGGGGTTTGAACCCAGGTCTTCTGCAAAGCAGCCAGTGCTCTTAACCCCTGAGCCATTTCTCCAGCCCTTAATTGATATGCTGAATCCTTTAAAACATCTTGACCAATGCCCAAAGGTCTGGAAGCTCACCAAGATAGTTCCTGTTAATTGTTGATAGGAAGTAGAATCACCTGGGGGGAAAGGCCCTGGGCCTGCCTGTGGGGAATTTCCTTTATCATGTTAATTGAGTTGGGAGGACACATCTTAATTTTGGGCGGGACCATTCCCTGGGCAGAAGAACCTGCACTGTGTGAATGGACACAAGGGACTGAGCCACAGAAGGCAACCATCCTTCTCATTTTCTTGTTTTTGGGTATGGATGTGACCCACTGCTCAAACTACTGCTGCCTTGACGTCCTGTCACGATGGGCTGCACTTTGAACTGTGAGCTAAACTGAACCCTTGAGTTTCTTTCTTTCATTCAAGTTCTATGGCCTGATGTCAATGATTTTCTTAGATCTGTGTGCTCCCTTGGGATTGTTCATATATTTTTTATTGCATTAACTTGTGAAACATGAGTATGGAAAACTTACTGGTATTAAAAAATGGTGACCTGTTTGCTTCGTTGATGTCTTTAAGGGTCCCACTTTAATGAAAGAAGGCACATCGAAATATTGACTAATAAATTTGGACTCACAACTTTAAAAATAAAATATTTAACTTGTTCATTTTTCTCTGTTACAATTATTTGAACCAGCTTCTAACTAATTAACCAGTGGACAGTGGGCCCAATCCTACTGCGTAAGTGGCAGACTAATGAAATATGAAGGAACGGAGATGATGTATTATTCAGGAAAAATTATATTTGTTAAACAATCCTTATAACGTTTGTGGCAGGCATAATTATCTTATTCCTGTACACATCTTATCAAATTTGATTCCTGAACTGATAATTTATACCTGTGAAGATTACACTGGCATTCTCACTGTTATTAAAGGTGAGGAAGCTAGGAACAAAGTAATTAAGTAATTAATCAAGGACATTTATTTAAGAAAAGGCAACATTTAAACTCAATCCCAGCAATCACGAGATTGCTTGCCTATATCACCCATAGTTTTATTATATCTTAAGGCTTAGTAGATTTATTACAAAGTGGTTATAAAATGTTATCCATCACCTTCTGTCTCCCTTCTGCAACTAATATGACTAATTCATATTTTCCCTATATTTTTCCAAAAGAGTTCTAAATGAATCAGCTGGAGGATTCCTAGAGTTAAACACCATTATAAGTTGGTAACATAATTCCATAATATTAATTTTTAATAACAATTTCATGTCCTTTTATGAACTGAAGACTATAATTTAATTCTAGGTGTCCCAAGTATATGTTTCAAGTAAATGACACTAAAAAGAAAAAGAAGGGATAAATAATCTCTATTGCTGACATCTATATAAGAGACCTTGGGAACTGATAAACCCCTTCAGAAAATTAGCAGGTTGCAAAATCAATATATAAGAACCAGTAGCTTTTCTGCATAACAGTAACAAACACAGGAAAGGGGCTGGAGAGATGGCTCAGCGGTTAAGAGTGCCAACTGCTCTTGCAGAGGACCCAGGTTCAATTCCCAGCACCCACATGGCGGCTAAGAACCATTTTTAACTCCAGTTCCAGGGGAATCCGACTCTTTCTTCTGACCTCTGCGCTATTGCACGACACAAGTACACCAACCTACATGCAGACAGTACACTCATACACATAAAAAAATAATAAATAAAAAAATTTAAACAAACAAACACAGGAAAAAAATCAGGAAAACAATTCCATTCATAGTACCTTAAAAATATCTACTAATAAACATAACAAAAATATTGAAAGATCTCTAAATACAAAATGTAAAACAGTGAAGCAAAAAACGTGAGCTATCTTAAGAAAACAAATGTTGCTGAGGATGTGAGGAAGAAACACTGTAGAAATCATTCTGGAAGTTCTTTGAAAGCATAATTATGTATGACCCATTTATAACAGTTCTGAGTATACCCCTGAAGGACTTTGAGGCAACGTGCTATGAACATAGCTGCTTATGCTCATCGTAGCAGTAGACACCTTAGTCAGTTACAGAATCAGATTCAGATTCCATCACCAGATGAGTGGAGAAAGAAAATGTGATCATGATTGGATAGATGGATGACAGACAGACCAATGATAGATATATAAATGGTTAGGATAGATGATAGATAGATTAGATAGATGATAGATAGATAGATAGATAGATAGATAGATAGATAGATGACATAGGAAGACAGACACATAGATGATAGATAAATAGATGACAGATAGATGATAGATGTTAAATAGACATTTGCATAGACAAGTAGATATATAGATGATAGATATTAGACTGATGGTTGATGATAGACAACAGATGATCCATACATAGAGAGGCATATAAGCAGATAGATGATTAATCGATGATAGGTAGAAAATAGATAATATATGACATGGATAGATGATAGATGATAGGTAGATAGATTATAGATTCATAAATAGCTGGTAGATGGCTAGGTAGATGTCAGATGTCATATATGTTTTATAGTTTTGTTCATCCATAAAGAAATAAAATTATGTAAATAATAAAATTAAATAAAATTTCCAAAATATTTTGGAAAATGAATACAACTGGAGATCATCATATCAGGTGGAAAAGCCAGATGAAAGGAACAAATACCATTTCTTTGACTCATGTGTGGTCCTAGGATTGTTTACATATGTGAAAGCTATTTATGTATGCACATATAACACAGAAGCAGAGGGGAAATGAAGGGAATGGAGCAGAGTAGCAGGAGGAGAAAAGAAAGACTAAGGGGGGGCATGGAAGGGGATGAATATGGTCAAAAAAACAAAACTGTCCATGCATAACTAAGCAGAATATGCAAGGAAAATATACCAATGAGAACGTATGCTACAGCTAGACTATGCCTTTTCAGTTTCCTAAATTAAGAACATAAAGATGCCTAGATTGCTTTGCTTCATTTCTGTTCTCCATAAGTGTCCACAGCCATAAAGTCACGCCGTGGAGGGGAACGGCTCTAATGCATTGCATTTCCCATTCCTGTTTCATATTTTCATTTCCATGTTAATTGAGAAAGAAGGGGAGACGGACAAATTCATCTCTTCACATTTCAGTGTTAATGGCACACTTCCATGAGTTGAATATTTTTAGATCTAAAAACATTTGGATCACTAATTTAGATGATGTTTTAAACATATAATTAAAATGTTAAGAGCAATTCTGGTACCCATGTTCTGGTACCCATATTTGGAGCTCAACAGCTTTGAGTGATGACCACAGCTGTGAGTGAGGCACTTGTCCATGGTCTCAACATCCACAGCTGCTGCACCAACTTTTTCCTCTATCTGGAACTCCAAGTCTTTTATGTCTATTTACCAGAACCATAATTTTGTAGAATTTTTTTTTATGTATAAATGTTTTTGTAAAAACTACAAAGGAAGTCACATTTACGAAATCTCATGAATGTTTAAAAAAAAAAAACAAACAAATAGGTGAAAGTCAAGGCTAATTACTTTATAAAGATCTCTAGTTTCCTTGTGAATGTCCTTCCAGAAGTCTCAGGAGAGATGCAGTTGTCTTTGGTTTTCTTTCAGGAAGCTTCTGTCTCTATGATTTAAAATGAATAGAGAGAATTCTGTAGAAGGAGAACAAAGTATTTATAAGCAGTTTGATTTCTGCCGTCTCTGTCAATAGCTTTAGCCTTGAAATTATTCTGACTCAGTTTTCTCTTATCAGTGAAGAGAGTTTAAGTCTAAATAGTGGAGTGTTTACATAGTATCAAGAAATAGGCAAAAGAAATAAAGGCTAAGCTGCACCTTTATGTCTTTAAATATGTTCCTAGCTGCTTTATTTTTATTCACTGATTCTTATATGAGGATTATAAATTTCACATACATGCTCTGTTTCAAGATCATTTCTAATTTATGGATGATGTATTTACCATCTATCAGTGTTATTATGACCTGTGTTTGAGACAGCAACAACCAGTATATGTAAAGCACTTTTTTTTTCCCCATAGGAACAATAGCTGATTACAAATTTCTATTTTTTTTTATTTTTTTATTTTTTTATTTTTAAAATTTTTTTATTGATGCTTTGTGCATTTCGTACATCATTTTCCAATTCAGATCAGGCATTTTTCCCTTTCCCTTCCCCCCCACCCCGACCCCATCCCAGATCATGTATTCTGCCATAACTGTCTTGCATCTTTCTCTGAGTTTTTTTTTTTCATTTTTTAGCTATAAGTGATAATCCATGAGTACAAGCATCCTTCGTGCAAAACCAATCTACAGGCTGTTGTGTCCAAACCCCCACAGCCCCACCATCCAGTGGGGGGTGACATGTTGTTTGTTCAATCAAGTTGATCAATTGAGTGTCCAGACTACATCGCTGTAGTTTCACCATTCACCCCAATCGGAGCCTTTACATTCTACCACGCCCCCTCTTCTGCAGGTTGTTCCCTAGGCTTAGAAAAGGGGCACAGGTGGATGAGAAGTAAAACAGTCCACTCTCTCTGGAGCTGTTGACTTGGACTCTGGTCAATTCTGGCTGTTTCCTTTCATGGGCTTACAGTTTGTCCAGGGGTAACCTTTCGATCCTACTAATGAAGCACAAGCAGTTAGATATATAGGTATTTAAGCAGCACTAATAGTTATGGTAGGTTACTTTGGCATAGACACATATGTTTGGATGAAGTTCTTTCTATATGGGCCATGTTAGGTCTTCTTTTCCTGCCATTGTCATATAAACAAAGCAAAGCAAAGCTATGCACAAATATTTATATTATGTTAGATATGTTAAGTGAGCTAGAGAACATTCGAAGTATGGCTGATGGTGTGTGTAGGTAACTCACCAATACTATGCCATTTTATATAATGAACTTGAACACACAATGATTTTGATATCTTTAAGGGGTCTTGGAACAAAGCCCCATGAATACCCAAATGGAAAATAAGAATACATCTTGTAGCCGGGCGTGTTGGCATACACCTTTAATCCTAGCACTTGGGAGGCAGAGGTAGGCAGATCTCTGAGTTCAAGGCCAGCCTGGTCTACAGAGGGAGCTCCAGTCCAGCTGGGACTAAAGGGAGTCAAAAAAATTTCAAAAACATAAAAAAAAAAGAGAAAAGTCTTGTATTGGTGATCCAGAAATTTATGCTACAGAAAAATATTGGAGGTAAATTTAGAGTAGTTTATGTCTCTGCAAAAATCCCATTTCCAGGTCAGCAGTGGCTTGAAGACTCTACCACTTTAGGATTTGGACAATCCAAATGGTCAAAGGTAGATCACAAGCTTCTTTCATATTAATATGGGACTACAAGAAGTGAGTTCACAGATGTGCATGACCCAGATTCCCTTTAATGGGAATACAATATTGATTTGCTGAATCCTGACAGTTTGGTTCTTTATTCTTTAGGATCAGTCATGTGACTTGGAAACATCCAGTAAATGGACAGAAGGAGCTTTTTAAAAGTTAACTGTAGGCTCAGAGAGTAAAGTGCTTGCTGTGCAAGTACGAGGACCAGATTTGGGTCCCCAGCACACTTGTAAAGGCTGAACTTGGCAGTGCAACTATGGAACCCCAGTGTAGGAGTACAGCTAGCTTTCCCAAGTACCAGCAAGCCCCAGCTTCAGTTCCTGATACTGTCTCACAAATAAGGTAAACAAGTAATTAGGAAAGATACCTGGCCTTGACCTCTGACTCCACACACACAGTCATGGCTGAGCACACAGGCACACGGGCAAACATAATAAATGGATACTTCGATAAATATCAAGAGACAACTGCAAGCCAGGTCTGTTGGCACATGATTGCATGCTTGCAGTCCCTGAATGCAGGACAATTGTAAATCCATCTCCAGATAGGACTACCTACCCAGATCCTGTCTATAAACAAACACCAAAGCGCACTTCCCCCACCGTTGCCATCCCAGTGTCTGTCTGTAGCCCTTTTTCCCTAAACTCTTAATTTGAAACCCAGTGTCTATCCAGAACCCCTCTGCTCTAAGTTCTTACTCTGCAGGTTCTACATTTTCTCTAGTTTCCTTTCTCATTGCTCTTCTCTCCTTATAAATCTGATTTAATTTTTTCCTGCACTTGTGTTCTTGCTATAGCTACCTCTTTGCTTTCTTTCAGTAGTTTTCTATTTGCACTGTCTTGTCTATTTTTCATTATTTTTAGTTGACTCTGAACTGTATAGGTGCTATTTTCAGTTTATTTCCAGGTGATGCTTTGCTCTGGTTGTCTTCTTGCCTTTATAGGGTAAAGTAACCATAGAAACGGAGATCTATGGAACATATTAGTTAATTATCATTATATATGATATATATATATCTCTATATATATATATATCTATCTATATATAATATACAATATATATATATAATATACAATATATATAATATATATAATATACATATATGATGGTTCTTAGCCGCCATGTGAGTGCTGAGAATTAAACCCAGGTCCTCTGCAAGAGCAGTTAGTGCTTTTAACTACTGAGCCATCTCTGTAGCCCCTAATACTAAATATTTAAATGTTGTATATCAAACTGAAAATAATATGTTAATGAAAATATGTCCTTTCCTCCTGATTTGACAAATACCCATTGGGCAAGATTAGGAAAGCTAGGTCTCGGTATTTTTAAAGTCCTGACATTATCATGTTAGAACAGTGATAGAGGAATGAGCCCTGCCCCTGACTCTTCATTCCTGTCTCTCTGCTCTTCTACCCACCTCAGACTCTGTTCTGTACCATGAGCATCTCTGTATACATGTGAGGACACCTTACTTCACACTGAGAACAACACACATTCCCTCAAAGAGGTGTTGTTCTCCCATGTCTGGGGCTGTGGATAACTCTGTAAAAAAAAAGACCACCATGGGGTCACTGCATCAGGAATGCTGATGCTCTAGAATTCAGGGAAGCTGGAATATAATGTGTAGAAAGACTTGACTCCCAAGACACAAGTCTGTCTGTGTAAATTTAAGATTAAAAGACTAGAAATTAAAATAAAGATATCCTACATTTGAGAGCTGAAAGTCTTAACTCACCAATAACAGCCAATCTTGATGTAGGGAGTTAATGTTTATTGAGTCAACCTGCTTAGATTTCTTGGGTGTGTGGCCTAAGACTTGACCCCAAGACATCTAGAGACCTGAACCCGTTGCTGAGAAGTCATGTTTTCTTTGGTACAATTATATATACTTTAAATTTTCTTTGTGTATGTTCGTTGTGCTTTGCACTATGTTGCATAAAGACATTTAAAAATATTTTATTATTTTTTGGGGGCTGGAAAATTGGCCTAGTGGTTAAGAGCACTGACCGCTCTTACAGAGGACCCGGGTTCGATCCCCAGCACCCACATGGCGGCAGAGAACCGTCTGAAACTCCAATTCCAGGAGAACTCCAGTTCCACTGGAATCCGACACCCTCTTCTGACCTCCGCAGCATTGCACGACACGGGTGCACAAACTTGCATGCAGACAGTACATTCATACACATACAGAAATAAATAAAATTAAAAAAATATTAAAAAATATTTTATTATTTTTATGGTATGAGTGTATTGACTGCATGTATGCAAATATACCCACGTTGTGCAATGCCTGCAGAGTTCAGAAGAGGGTGTCAGATCCATTGGAACTGGAATTATGGATGTTTGTTAGCCTCCATGTGGGTTCTGGGATTTGAACCCAGGTTTTCCTCAAGAACAATCACTGCTCTTACGACTGAGCTGGGTCTCCATCCCCATAAAGGCTGTTTTGCAGCTGTATGTGGCATGCACTAGGCATTTTCCCTGCACTGCCTTGTCCTGCTCTCCTCCGGTACCCCTCCTGTGAGGATTTTTGTTCCCCTAGACAGTTTCCTTCCTACTTTCATGTCTTACATGCACAAATGATTTTATTCATCTACATAAAATCTGGGAGATTCAAGTGACAGAAAACATGATATTAATTTATCTGAGAATGGCTTAATTCACTTAACATGATTATCTCTAGTCATGTCAATTTTCCTGACCATGGCATAGGTTCATTCATCTTTATGTTGAATAGATTCCATTGTATTTATAGCACATTTCCTTTATTTGTTTATTAAAAGGTCACTTTAGTCTCAACTGGGTGATGAGCTAGTGTGGCTTTTAAAAGATATTGCCGGGGGCTGGAGAGATGGCCTAGCGGTTAAGAGCACCGACGCTCTTACAGGGGACCCGGGTTCGATCCCCAGCGCACCCACATGGCGGCTAAGAACCGTCTGTAACTCCAATTCCAGGAGAACTCCGTTCCAGGGGAATCCGAGACCCTCTTCTGACCTCCGCGGGCATTGCACGACACGGGTGCACAGACCTGCATGCAGACAATACATTTCATACACATACAAAAATAAATAATAAAAAATAAATAAATAAAAAAAAATAAAAGAGATATTGCCTTGGACTTTCTTTTTTTTTTTTAATATTAGTTTTATTGTGCTTTGTGCATTTCATTACATTTTTCCAATTCAGTTCAGGCTTATTTCCGCTTCCCCTCCCCCCACCCCCCATCCCAGATCATGCATTTCTGCCATAACTGTCCTGCATCTTTCTCTCAGTTTTTTTTCATTTTTAGCTATAAGTGATAATCCATGAGTACAAGCATCCTTCATGCAAAACCTATCTGCAGGCTGTTGTGCCCAAACACCTACAGCCCCACCATCCAGTGGGGGGTGACAGGTTGTTTGTCAATCAAGTTGATCAAATGAGTGTCCAGACTACTTGCTGTAGTTTCACCATTCACCCCAATCGCAGCCCTTACATTCTACCATGGCCCCTCTTCCCACAGTTGTTCCCTAGGCTTAGAAAAGGGGCAAGGTGGATGAGAGGTAAAACAGTCCACTCTCTCTGGAGCTGTTGACTTGGACTCTGGTCAATTCTGGCTGTTTCCTTTCATGGGCTGACAGTTTGTCCAGGAATAACCTTTCGATCCTAACTAATGAAGAACAGCAATTAGATATATAGGTATTTAAGCAGCCACTAATAGTTATGGTAGGTTACTTTAGCATAGAACCATGTTTGGATATGTTAATCCATGAATTACAATTTTCCCCCCTGTTAAATATGACAGGGTCTTACTGTGGCTTATAACATCTAACCTGTAGAGGATGTAAGCTTGTGGCATCAGCCATGGGTTATTTCTCCAAGGGGAGAGCCAATAGCCAATTAGATTTGGGATATACAGGCACATGGCTGCCTCTGCTGCACAGTATTTCCAGGCAGGTGAGGTGTAGCTGGTGCTGACGGTGGAGTCTTGCTTGACTCAGGGAGACCCATATTTGCTTTATTGGTTTAGTGGCCTTTGGTAACACTCTCTGGCATTCCAGAGGCCATCTGTACACTTGCATGTGTGGTCTCAATACATCCCTCCCATGTTAACGTCAGGTCTTCGGCAGCAGGGTCTTATTGCCTCTCCTCCTGTAGGTATCCCAACTTAGAGGCAAGGAGCCCTTACCTTTTGTGGGGCCTTGGATCCCCTGGCCAACATCCACCTGGTAGAACAATCCATTGCTGATGTCAGAGCTCCTGTATTAATATATTTTGCCTGAGTGCATAGCCCTAGGACTTTAGTATTATATTTGGTTCTGAACTGAGAGTAATCCCTTCCACAGTTCCCATGTCTAGTAGTCAATTAAAGAAAGCAGTTTTACCGGTTTTATAAGAGATTACCTCTACAATAGTTGTCTCCAATTTACAGTTGGGGAGCGACCTCATCATTGTCATATTTCTCCTTGTTCTATGGGTGGGAAGGCAAGGAAGTCTCTCATATGTGGATGCTAGTACCAACAACCCAGATATAAATATTTCTCATGGAGAGGGAGGCATAGTAAAAGAACAACAGAAAGACTGCATCAGAAAATGGCCTTGTGACTTTCAAGCCATAAAGTTCTTAGTCCAGAAAATAGGATATATCGGGAAGTGTCTTAAAATATCAAGCCCAGGACTAAAAGTTGTCAGGAAACAAAGATTATTTAGTAAGACACAGTGGGAAAATGTTTTTGCAGCAGGAGCTAGCTCACTGTTTCTTCCCAGATTCCACTTAGGGATCTGGACCAGGCACTTCACTGAAGTGTGTGTGTGTGTGTGAATGGTGTGGTGTCCCGAGTCACAGTGGCATGTGTAAGCATACCAAAATATTTGGGGCAAGAAACATCTTTGGATGTTTTTGACATTAGAATTTTCATGTTTTAACATTGATAGGAAAATTTTAAGTTCTAATCCAAACTTAGGGAATTTAATATAAAGTTCTATTCTAATTTGAAATGGAAAGATCAAATCTAAAACAAAAAACTTAGAGAATGTCAGTTAAAAATTCAGCTTGAGGGGCTGAAGAGATAGCTCAGCAGTTAAGAGCACTAGCTGTTCTTGCAAAGAACTCGGGTTTGATTCCCAGCACAACAACCATCCATAGCTCCAGTTCCAAGGGATCTAATCTCCTCTTCTGAGCTCCATGGGCATTGCAAGACAGAGGTGTATCTACCTACATGCAGGCAATATGCTCATATTCATAAAAAATAAAATAATAAAATGTTTTTAAAATTCAGTTTGAACAGTTCAGCCTTCTTTTACTCAATCCATAGATGCACTGTTTTAGGATAAGTCCTATGAAAATAAGACAGATAATGTAGGACTATATAATCAAAATATTTATAACTTAAGAGTAAATTGTTGCAGTATGTGCTTGTTACATTTGTTAAAAGATGAATGTATGTTTGGAAATCATGTTTACCAGTATTTTACTCAGAGTCACCCTGTACTTACTTTGATCCTTCCTCCTTTCCCTTTCTCCCTTCCTCCTTCTCTCTTTTCTTTGCTTTTTCATCCCTCATCAAGTTTTGGTCATGGGTGTTTGTTGTTATTATTTATTTTAACTAATAGTAATATAAATATTAATTTTACTTTAAAGCATAATCATAGCCATTAAAATGTGTAATAATTAACATAACCATTCTCATGTTGGATATTGTATGTTTGCAATGTTTTGTTACTATAAATCACACATATATATATATATATATATATATATATATATATATATATATATGGTCTTTCTGAGGCAGGGTTTCCCTGTGGCCCCAGCTGGCATGGAACCCAGTATGAGACCAGGCTGGCCTTGAATTCACAGAGATCCATCTGCCTCTGCCTCCCAAGTGCTGGGATTAAAGGCATGCACCACTATTCCCAGTTATTTTAAATAATAAAGGACATTTTTATGTGTAGTATATTTTCTTTAGTTCTCTTTTCTATTCCCTTATTTAGCATTAATTTACTGACCTGAAAATTTTCTGAAGGGTAAAATATGTATTCCAAATGAATATGTTAGTATAGATCAAGATACTTAAACATTTTTCTCAATATAAAAATAAAAATAATCTGCTGTAGATATTATTTGGGGACCAAACATAACACATTCTGAATCTGTAATAGTTAGTGTTATGACATCAGAAAGGTATCTATATTTAAGACTGAATCTTTCTTCATTCTTACATTTTGAAAGCTGGACTAGAAGAAACTTTGAAACATTTGTACTGCTGAAGCTGGAAAATACAAAATGTGTGACAAGCAATTTGACAGGTGTCAGAGTTTGCCTTATGAAAGTCCCACTCTATTGTTTCAGAGCACTGCAGGAAAACAGAAGAGAGAATTCCTTCACCAAGGTCATACAGTTCCTAAGTGGGGGACAGAGGGAGGATGGAAAGACTTGGAACAAAAAGTGTTTATAAATCCAAGTTAATGATTTCAAGGGCATAATTCTAAAATTACAGGTATTTGCTTTTAGGGCTGAACAGAGGTCTATATGTGTGCTCAGGGACAGGGTTCGGGTTGTGACTAGACTGGGGCATGATTAATGTCTCCGTCTGGCGGGCATGCCACCCCTTCAAAACATTATGTGCTGTTTCTACACCATGATTAACCTGTGAGCCAGGAGAAAAATAGACTCACAGCACAGTGTACTCTGTCATTGTCGGAGGCCGTTTTTAGGAGGTCCCAATGGGAGAAAAATGTCATTTCCCCTTTGGTAGGTGGTTTGATAGGTTAATGTGGATGTAGATTCCCAAACCAATTCTATGCATAATATTACTGTTTCATTTTATTGTTGGACTGGATCTGTGTTTTCATATGGAATGAAGAGAGGCATTCAATTTATTTTGAACATAAGATTTAGGGCTGATGCTAATGAGAGGCTAAGAGTTTCCTGAAACCATTTGTGAGGCTAGTTTATGTGAAAAACCTTCCAGAGAGGGAAAACCTGGAAGAGATGTGGTATAGTAACAAGAGGCAGCTTAAACTCTCTCCTTTTTAAAACATGTTCATAATCACCATCATCTAAGTCTAATCGAGCACAAACAGTGCAAAAGACTAAGCTAAGCATCAAAAACAGAGAAACGCTGATGTAATCCACAGGACTCAAGGGACTTTTAATCTCTTTAGAGTATCAAAGTATGCACTTAAACAAATAAATAGCCAAAAGGAAGACAAAGCTCAATGGCAGGGAATTTCTACAGACATCACTTCCATATGAAAGAGAGTGATTCAATTGAAATAATTATTTTATTTTTCTGGAACTAAATGCCTGCATTTGGGTTTCTAGAGGAAAAGAACTGACAGAATGAATATATATTTAAAGAATTTATTAGTCAGAGTTAGTTTGAAATAGGAACAACAGCTGAATCGCATCTGAGAGATGCTTGCTAGATCTTTGAGTCTGGTTTGGGGCCTCAGCAGCCAGAGCAGCCCCACAGCAGCTGTCTCACAAGGGAGAGCCCTAGATCCTGGTAGCTGCTCAGTCCACAGGGCTGGGCGCCTCAGCAGTCCTACGCTGGCACCCATACGTGGAAGGCTCCTGAAGAGTCTCTGGTCTTCAGTCAATATACAAGCCTGGAAAACTCTGGAGGGTCTGATGTCAACAAAGGAACCCTCATTAGCAGCATCATTATCAATCAATTCAGGGGCGACGGGGAACACCAAAGAAAGGGGATAATATTCCTTCTGTGGTGCTCATTTTTATTTGAGCTGCTACCAGAAGGTGCAGCTCACATTTGTGGTGCTTCTTCCTATATCAGTTAAGGCAATTAAAAGACCATTCCTTAAATGAAGCTCGCTACTCACTTGATTCTAATTGTGGTGAGTTGACATTAAAACCAATCATTACAATGACTCTCTGTCATCTTCTCTATCTGTAATATATTATCTATGTGCCTTTTTATTATCTATCTTTTTCTACCTATCTAATCTTCTGATTTTAAAACTACCAAGCATTCTTGGACCTTTTATATACCATAAGTTTCTTGAAACACCCATAGTAAAGTACCACAGCTAGATGACCTACATAACAGAAATTTATCATCTTACTGTTCTGCAGACTACCAATCCAAGATCAAGATTTCACCAGAGACAGGAGCTGGCTTCTTAGGACTATTCTAGAGAACCTGCCCTGTGCTTCTCTGCTAGCTCTTGGTGATTTGCTAGCAATTTTATGTACTTATCTAGGCTTGTGAGAGGATAATTCCGATTCTTCAAACTGTTCTTTGTGCCTGCACTGTTACCCAAATTTTCCCTTTTTACAAAATCCTAGTCATAATACAAGAAAATCCTTTTTGAAACATCATCTTGATTATTTCGAAAAGATCTTTCTCAGTGTGTTAGTATGTAGATAATGGGAGTGAGAGCCACCTCATATCTTTTGGGATTCCAAGTGAGCTCATAACAGAACAATATTATGTATTAATGATTTGCAGATGCTTATTTATATTGCTACTCTTCCATTCCTATTAGTGTTCTGATCAGCCTAGCTATGTATGCAATATCTATCACAACTTCCAATACTCCCCTGCAGTCCCTTTTACTATAGATTTTAAACACTTGATATCAAATTTCTTCCTTGTTTGGTGACTATCAGTTTGGGTCAGAAGGATCTGATAAAGTACAAAAGTATTTCCAAGTGGTACACTCAGTAGCTTGTGTTCCAGTTATCTGAGTTCATTGGTCTGGGTGGTTGTCTAATCATGCTCCTGTGCAATATCACAAAGTGGAAGGCTGAGTGCTGTGTCCATGACTGGTTGTCATAGAAAACAGAATCTTGATTGGCTCTGGTTCCAGATGGTGGTTTGCTTATCATAATTTTGCACTAACAATAGATATTTTACTATATTCATTTAGTTTATATTAAATGAAGCTAAATTATGCCATCTTAGAGACAATTCCCATGTTATTTGGAACCACAGGTTCCCTCACAAGGGATATGAAGTAAAGATTGCGCATCATGGCATGACAATATTTGAACGTTGCTGTTTTTTTACCACATGAATAATTTTAAATTAGCATCCCCAAGCTTTTAATGCTATTTATTTTTAATGTGTCCAGATAGAGTATTTTTTAATGTTGAATTCCTGGCCTCCAGTAACGTGACAGGCATATTGACATAATTTACTAACATTATCAATTTGCTATAGGAAATATTACAGTGTACATTAGTATAAAATCTCTCTAGTTTTAAAAATTATTTATTGGCAGATATAAATTCAGTGTGCAATATTTTATTCTAGCTGTCCAGAACCTAGCTGTATGGCCTACAGAACATTTATTTTTACCACCTAAGTCATAAAAGTTGTTTTCCATATCTTCAGTCAGACTGAACTACAGGCAGGAAGAAGTAGAGAAATTACCTGTCACATTTTCCACAGGCCAGATCAACGTACTGTAATAACATGGCCCACTAAGCTAATTTAGAAGAAAAAAATGGAAAGAGCTTTTTAAAAGATGGCATTTATGTGTAATATATGTACATGGGTTTAAGGTTTTGACAGTTTGAGATTGTATCCTCTTTAGAGAGAATGCATAATGACTTTTACTTCTTCTGAAATATGCATAACTTCTTGAAGGTAACTTTCAGCTCTCATTAACACTTCTCTAAGCAAGTTTGCCATCTCTTTGAAACAGAAGGCCACCAGAGACTGATATCATATGAGTGTTTACATACCAACGGTTCAGTTATTTGCTCTCTTGTTTCTGACTTAAGTTTCATTCATTAATCAGGGTAAAATCTTTAAAATGGACATAAATATTAACAATTAACCAACCCACTATATCTATTGATTCTTCTTAGTCAATATTATTAAAATATGTCTAATAAGATTTAAAGCCACAGAGTCTCTTGTGATCTTTTAATGAGAATGAGTGGGACTTTCCTAGATGGGAATTCTGATCTTATTTCTTAATATCTTGAACCCTTTGATGAGCTAATTCTTTACATTGTATTTTCATTTGTGCCATGATGCCTGTACCCCAATGTTGTTGAGCATTATGCCAAGGATTCCTACCTGCAGCACTACTGGCATCTTGAGAGAGAGAATTTATTGTGGCTGTGAAGGGTGTTTGACTGTCTCTGGTCTCTTTCCACTAAATAAGAGAACGATGACCCTTTTCTTCCTGTTATACAAGCAAAGTTGTCTTCATATATTGCTAAATCCCTATCTGGAGGACAAAATGTCCACCAACTGAGAACCACTGAATTCCTTGAATATCCATATGATTACACATTCCAAGCTTTGTACAGGTTCTGACACATAATATATGCTCAATAAAATTCTGCTATTACTTTCTTATAATGGAAGTATGTCTATCTTTTCTGAAGAACCATAGTCTTAAAGAACACAAATATTTCCTTGTTCCCTCTCTCTATGTAGTATTTCCATTTTGTACCTATCTAGCTCTATGTATGCTTTATGTTATATATCTTCCAATATATCATTTAAAGTAATTAAATGGAAAGTAAAGGAGTAGAGAAAAGGAGCTAAAGCCTATAGAGAACTGTTGAGCCTTAGCAAGTTATCTGCGTCACTGGTAAATACTTTGCAAATTACTCAATTTCACAAAACGGATGGATTTAAATTTATTTTTATATGAGCTTGTAGATAACACTACATATAGGCAGAAAATGAGATTTACGAAATGAGAGATGGCTGTCTGTTCCACAATGTGGTTAAAGGTGGAGCCAGCAAAGACTTTCCTTTTTAGCATAAGAAAACGTTCCAAGACATTACAAAAATTTCATTTGAACTCAATAAATATTTATTTCTAAAAATTTCACTTCTGTGCTAAAAACATAGAATGCAAGGAAATGTCTCAAAATTTAAAACCTGGCTTAGACAAGCTCATTTTCTTAGTGATAATGAAAGCAATATCTTGATTCAAGATGCTTTACCCCTCTCTTCTATAATTTCCTAAACTATGCTGTTCTGGGATTACTGTTGCTATTTTATAGAGGGAGAGACTAATACAGTCTTATGGACGGCAGATCTAGGGTAAATATGATGACTCAGAAAATAAAAGTCTCCCCCATAACCCACATGGCTTCAAATGTTAAGTCAAGGTCGGCAACAATCAAGTGTTGTTCAGAGAGGGTTGTCTGACGCTCTCTCTCAGAAACTTCTCCAAGCCTTTACCCCCTTTCCTCACGGATTCAAGTGACTGCATCCTTGTCAGGGCACTCTGGGTGAGTCCCTCTCACAGGCTTGGGTAATACTTTTAATCCATTACTCCACATGAATTGTTCTCTAAAATATTCCCCTGGATACTCATTTAGCCCAATTTCGTAGTGAGAGCACACTGACATTGTTAAGGTTAATGACTCAATGGTGTACAAGTTGAAACACATTTGAGGTTAAATTGATTGTTTGGATCGTTTTATTCAACTACATGAAAGCTTTGACTGCAGGAGGTACTTACTGCCTCTAAGGGACGTCTTTGTTATACCCTTAATGGTGTGATGTGGAGAGTGACAACGTGGTAGCAAGCTCACACTCTCTCAACAGTGTTTCTGAAATATGGTCAATAAAAATTAGGGCCTCTGAATTTACATTGGAATATTGATCATAGCAGATAATATATGGTAATGTTTATGAAAAAATTTTACATATTAGTTGGTAAATGTATTTGATAAAGTGTGACACAGTCATCAATACTAATTCCATACTGTCAAAAGACATTACTGAGAGACAGGGTGGCACAATTATTAAATGGCCACAATGATCAAAATAACAGCAGCTAACATTTATAGAGTGCTTACTCTATCCATGAATCCATTTATTTACTGGAAAGTTTAAATCACATTCTAAAACCATCTATAAATATTAAGGTGGAATATGAAGCAAAGCCCCTGATTTCGGATGGCATTTCCTGTGCCCCACCTTCAACTTTATCTATCGAATATTGATAGAGCTGTAAGCAAGACAATGCTTCCAAATTCAGCTGCCAAGTTGTATCTGAATTGTGTTTATGGTCAGCTTCTGTATTGTATTGACAGTTATGTTTGTATCAGCTTCTGTATTGTGTTTACAGTTGTGTTTACATCAGCTTCTATATTGTTGTATTGACAGTTGTGTTTACATCAGCTTCTATATTGTTGTATTGACAGTTGTGTTTACATCAGCTTCTATTTTGTTGTATTGACAGTTGTGTTTACATCAGCTTCTGCATTGTTGTGTTTACAGTGTGTTTACATCAGCTTCTGTATTGTTGTGTTGACAGTTGTGTTTACATCAGCTTGTATATTGTATACCTTCAGTGTCTTTTATTTTCTGAGTGTCTGCATGCTCAGACTCTAAGACTTTATGCAGATTGTCCACTCAATCCTGACATCTCAGCACCTTGATGGATAATGGACTATTGGATGTAAACCTTTTAATTTGGTTCTCACTGAAAAAAGGCTATTTTTGTCTAGCTTCCTGTCTCCAGTGCTTTGTTCTTTGACTAAAGCATTTAGTAAATGCCAATGAATTAGCTTATCTTACCAGTTAAATATTTGCAGGAACTGTTGAAAATATACATGTCTTACTCTAAATAAGCAATTTAAATGTGGGCATTTTTATAGACCATATTAGACTAATACACAAAAATTTACCTAAAGAGAACAAATAAATTTTTAGGAAAATCTAGTATTTTATGATGTAGGCAAAGATCTTATCATAAAAACAGGGATGAGAGACCCTTTTCTAATAACACCATCCTAAGAAATTATTCTTAAGTGGTTTATTATTATCATAGTAAATGTAAACTCAATAATCCCAAAGATTAAAAATAAGCAAATAGGGCTGGCCATGATGACACATGTCTTTTTTCTCAGCACTTGTTGGGGGGGGCAGAGATAGATGGATCTCTGTGAGTTCAAGGATAATCTGGTTTATATAGTGAAATCCAGGCCTGCTAAGGATATACAGGAAGATATTGTCTCAAAGAAGTCAAACAAATAAAGCAACAGAACATGCTATTTACAAAGGAATAAGATATCAGAGTTCTTATCAGTGATTCATGATGTCACAAAATTGGCTTGGCTGTAATGTTTTTACTGAAAATTATTTAATCTTAGAATTCCATGTAAAAGTATTTTGGGGATAAAAGAATAAAATAATTTACACATCAATGCCTTTTAAACATTTATTATTTTAATTTTATTTTATGTGTATAAGTGTACTGCCTGCATGTGTGGAAGTGCACCTGTATTGTGCAATCCCCATGGAAGTCAGAAGAGGGTTTGGGATCCATAACTGGAGTTACAGATGGCTATTAGCCTCCATATGGGTGCTGGGAATCAACTCTCAGTCTTCTGCAAGAACAGTCAGTGCTCTTAACCACTGAGCTATCTCTCCAGCCCCACAATCTTATGTGGAGAATAACTGAGATATAAACAATAGATGATGGGGTTTAATTAGAGAGTTAATTATATCCTTTAAAATCATGCATATGAAGAAAGTAAGAATAACATTGATAGCTGTGTTTGGGACAAGAGAAAACGATAATAATAGCAGATTATGATCTAAATCCATCTTGAAGCCAACAGAAAAAAAAAATTATAAATAAATGGAGAAAGTATTATACAATTCAGGAAAATAGATGAAGCCATCAGCACAGGTAAAATCAGAAGTTCCCAGGAACCCAACATAAGACTAATTAGTGATCTAATGGTGCGAATCAAGTACACAATTCATTTAGGACAAGAAACTAGACAGGGAAGGAAGGATGGAAGAAGGAAGGAAGAAAGGAAGGTAAGGAAGGAAGGAAGGAAGAAGGAAGGACGGAAGGGAGGAGGGAGGGAGGGAGGGAGGGAGAAAGAAAGGAAAAAAGGTATGGAAAGATGGAAAGAAGGATATTGATTTGACACCTAAAACAGAAAAATAATCCAGTCAATTCACACAGCAGGAATTAGGAATCAGAACAATAAGCCCAGGCACTCATTTTAAGTAGTGGTCCCTTCTGGATCTTTCTGATTGTGCTGTGTTTTACTGTGTCCCTCCTTAAGCAGAGTAAGCATTGAGGAACTCTCCTAACACAACTAATAAAGCTGGGGAGGAAATGCACCATTGTATTCTGTAGATACTCCCATTTATTAGTTAATGAAGTAGATTGTAAATTCACTCAGGACTTTTTGTGGTAGATTAGGTGCATTTCAGGACAGTGGTGTGTGTATAATGATGGCCCCACCTATTAACATGTAGAGTCAACATGTGATGGAAGCAGGCTATGACAGTGGCCTCAGTAGAATAATGCATGAAGACTTAAATACTGTTATATGATTGTTTCTTGAACACAACTGCTAAGCCCACATGTGTTGTGTGAGTGCAAGACGTGTCACATCTTAATATTTAAATTTGATAAATGTGGCTGGGCATAAGGATGCATGTCATTAATTCCAGTACTCAGGAAGCAGAGGCAGGTAGATCTCTGTGAGATTGAGGCCAGCCGAGTCTACATAATGAGTTTCAGCCAAGCTGGGACTGCAGGGAAGCCCTTTATCAAAAAGAGACACCCCATACAAATCAACAAAAAACATCCACAATAAATCTGATATATGTAACCACTCATATATCATGGTAGCCACAACTTTGAAATGTTAAATCAACCCATACACTATTTTAATGGTACCAAGATTCCTAGGTAGCTTGAATATTTATAAATAAGATGATGCTGGAGAGATGGCTGAGTGGTTAAGAGCGCCCGCTGTTCTTGCAGAGGACCAGAGTTTGGTTCCCAGTACCCCCACATCGGGTGGCTGTCAACTGTCTATAGTAGCAATTCCAAGTATTCTAATGGTTTCTTCTGGCCTCTACAGATACCCCCAACACATGGTGCATATACAAAGAAGTGGGGACATATACATAGACACATTATAAACATTTTAAAAAGAATTATGTATAAAAGGGCCAGAGAGATGATTCAGTGGTTAAGAGCACTGGCTGTTCTTGCAGAAGACCCAGGTTCGAATCCCACCACCCACATGGCAGCTAACAACTGTCTGTAATTCCAGTTCCAGTGGTCCAGTGCCCTCTTCTGTTCTCTGTGGGCATTACCAAACCAGGTGCACTTACACACATGGAGGTATAACAGTCATACACATAAAATAAAAATGAATAAAATATTTTAAAAAAGAATTATGTATAAGATTATTACCTTTGTGTTCTAGATAGACAGAAAAGTTCTAAGCTGGCATTATATATATCATTATCGATCAACATATTTATTAAAACATATAGATTGTATTTAAATAAATATTCCATATAAAACAACATATTCAATTTACATACTAAATACTTATATGTATCATAAATTATCTATATATTAATACGCATCTATCTTTATGTATATACACATATTTTCATCTCCTAGGTCTCAAGCCACTTGTGTGTGTGTATAAACACTCTGATAAACTCTGTCTAGTTTATAAGAATCATTTGTCATTGAATAGCAAATATTTATTTATTTATTTATTTTGTTTTTTTTGAGACAGGGTCTCTCCCTCTAGTCCCAGCTGGCTTAAAGCATACTATGTAGACCAGGCTGCCCTTGAACTCCCAGAGATTCACCTGCTTTTGCCTCCTGAGTGCTACGATTAAAGGCGTGCACCACCACACCCTGCATGTTTTTGTTTTTTAAGGTAGAAATTTCCAGTGGAAGTATTACATGATTCTTGGAGAGATTCAGAAGCCCTTTAAGCTTAGTGTGTTTGCTTGTAGGCACCATGCATACAGACATCGAGTCGTCTTTACTGTGTTTGCTCTTCATTAGTCTTTCATTCTGCAAAATGAAATTTTAGTTTTAATGACATGAGCAGCCCATGAACCATTGAATTATAGTGGAACTTGTGTCATTTCAAAGGACTGAACTTGAAATCACTCCCAACAATTCTATGGCAAGTGTCTTTCCTCCTGCCAGCCATTACCCAATTTAAACTTCCCATCTACATTTCTAATTTTGATGCAGAAAAAAATCTGCATCAAACAAAGCACTTTAAAATTTTTTCTCAAAGGAAAGAAAACTTAGGCATGTGGCTAGGTGAAGAACAGTCTCTTTATTTCACAAGTTAAAATACCTTGTAATTGTTTAAAAAACTGCTTTAGATGATTAGCATTTTCTTTGAAGTGTATTTTAATATTAGAAACATTCATACAACCATTTGGTATAATTTTTAAAATAGTTAAAATTGTTTATAATTAACATTCCATTAAATATTAAGATATTAAATTTAAATGTACAGTCAAGGCACATTTTAAAGCCTTGTTAATAATTGAACACACTTTTCCAGTACTTTCTTACTCCAAACAGTAAGACGACTATTATTTTTAGCTCTGTGTTAGACTCAATAAGAAAAATACCTTATATTTTGATAGAATGATTGACTATAACTGTGTGTCAGGAGTATACGATTATCTGGCGATTTAGGGCAAGTTCTGAATTCACAGCAATATAATGATAGGAAAAGTGACAGAGCCTGGTATTTTAGATTTTTTTTTTTTTTTTTTTGTTTTTAAAATACTTGTAATAGATTGAACGGAGTGAGCAAATTGTGCTACCAGCCACAGAGGTATTTATTGTTCTAGATTAAATTTGAGATCAGTGGACAAAATGACCAAGCATTCACCCTGACAGCAACTGACCCACGGATAGACAGAGGGCTTCATTCCTCACCTCACAAATTCAATAGTTTCCAGGAAAACCAAATATCTAAACTAAAAACCAGATACAGAACTTTGAGGTTTCATAATCTCTTCAACTATAAACTTCTTTAAATATCCAAAGCCATAGCAATGTTCTTAAATAATTTACCAGAGTACCTCACTTTCTACAAATTTCAAGAAAAAGATTGTAAGCAGGTAGAATTTTTAACAAGTAGGCTTTTAATATTGTTAGGTTATGGCATGCTCCCCCAGACAAAGAGACCACAAGGCTTTAGGCACTGGGGATAAAGTTTACTTCAGGGTAGCTGGGGCTAAGCTCAAAGGAAAATAGAGCCAGCACTGAATGGCATCTGGCCAGGGAATTTAAGGGAGGAGGTAAGAACTCAGGTAAGGGGTGGGGGGAGGGTGTTAAAAAAAATGTCTCTGGTCTGGAGAGATGGCCTAGCGGTTAAGAGCGCCAACTGCTCTTGCAGAGGACCAGGGTTCCATCCCCAGCACCAACATGGCTGCTGAGAACCGCTTTAACTCCAGTTCCAGGGGAATCTGACACCCTCTTCTGACCTCCACGGCATTGCACGCCACGGGTGCACAAACCTACATGCAGACAGTACACTCATACACATAAAAAATAATAAATAAAAGCTGGGCGTGGTGGTGCACGCCTTTAATCCTAGCACTTGGGAGGCAGAGGCAGGCGGATCATTGTGAGTTCAAGGCCAGCCTGGTCTACAGAGTGAGTTCCAGGACAGCTGGGGCTACAGGGAGACCCTGTCCTGAAAAGACCAAAAAACAGAAAACAAAAAAACAAAACAAAACAAAATAATAAATAAAATAAAAAAAAGAAGTCTCCATGTTTTCAAAAGGTCAGAAGATTCCTGAGTATTCTCTGATGGTGGGCTGTTCAGTAACCAAAGGTAAGAACTCAGGTAAGGGGTGGGGGAAGGGTGTTAAAAAGAAGTCTCCATGTTTTCAAAAGGTCAGAAGATTCCTGCGTATTCTGTGATGGTGGGCTGTTCAGTAACCAAAGGCAGGCAGGTAGGGCAGGTTTTTTGGCCCCTGATCCTGGAACGCCTCTGCATTTCAAATGGACTCTGGGTCTTTGTCGAATCCACACCCTGACAAATATTTCTGTGCTTTTCTAAGGTAGTCCTTCACTTTATTAATGTATAAAATTAACATGAACAATCCTAATTTTATTTGTTTATTTTCTTATTCTTAGGTTTAATAGCATGAAAACACATCTCCAGAAAAATAAGAATCTAAAAGTTTTTGTGTGTCTATATATATTAACTCCTGAGAAAAGAGTAGGTAGAAAATTAAAAGTTAGGAAAACATATGACATAGCTTAACCCACATGTATATACATTTGTAACTATTCTACACGAATTAGATATGTACTAATAGTCACAAATTAATTATTGATTATTAATCTAAAGACTTCATTGACAAAATGTATATATACTCTACCATGCTCAAAACGTAAAAATATAGTTTAATGTAAAACTGTCTCTAAATGTTACTTATCTTTCTAAGCAGTCTATTGAAGTAACGTGGCCAAAGATAAGCATTTTACTGTAATTATCATAGTAATAACTGAGCTGGTCTTTATCCAATCATCAGATATCACATCATAAAAGTCTAATTACATCATAAAAGTGTAATACTTATCATTTGTGATTGTTCCAGATTTTATGAGTTCCATTTTTTCTTTTCATCAATATTCCTTCCATTTATTTTCTCTTTTTTTATTGAATTTTTATGTATTTAATACAATATATTTTGATCATATTTTGATCCACTATCTTGAGCTTCCCATTATTCCCACCCAATCACCCAATTTCGTGTACTCTTATATATATATATATATATAAGTCTGTCTGTGTAAATTTAAGATTAAAAGACTAGAAATTAAAATAAAGATATCCTACATTTGAGAGCTGAAAGTCTTAACTCACCAATAACAGCCAATCTTGATGTAGGGAGTTAATGTTTATTGAGTCAACCTGCTTAGATTTCTTGGGTGTGTGGCCTAAGACTTGACCCCAAGACATCTAGAGACCTGAACCCGTTGCTGAGAAGTCATGTTTTCTTTGGTACAATTATATATACTTTAAATTTTCTTTGTGTATGTTCGTTGTGCTTTGCACTATGTGCCATTAAAGAATTTAAAATATTTTATTATTTTTTGGGGGATGGAAAATTGGCCTAGTGGTTAAGAGAACTGACCGGCTCTTACAGCGGACCGCGGGGTTTCGATCCCCAGCACCCACATGGCGGCAGGAACCTTTGGAAACTCCAATTGCAGGAGAACTCCAGTCCACTGGAATCCGACACCCTCTTCGCCTCCGGCAGCATGCACGACACGAGGTGCACAAACTTGCATGCAGATCAGTACATTGCAGTACCTATCCAGAAATAAATAAAAATTAAAAAAATATAAAAAATATTTATTTATTTTTTATGGTATGAGTGTATTTACTGCTGTATGCAATATATACCCACGTTTGTGCAATTGCCTGCAGAGTTCAGAAGAGGGTTCAGATCCATTTGGAACTGGAATTATGGATGTTTTGTTAGCCTCCATGTGGTTCTGGGGATTTGAAACCAGGTCCTCCACAAGAACCATCACTGCTCTCTTACGACTGAGCTGGGTCTCCATCCCACTAAAGGCTGTTTTTGCAGCTGTATGTGGCATGCACTAGGCATTTTCCCTGCACTGCCTTGTCCTGCTCTCCTCCGGTACCCCTCCTGTGAGGATTTTTGTTCCCCTAGACAGTTGGCCTTGCCGACTTGCATGGGCTACATGCACAAATGATTTTATCATCTACTAGAAATCGTGTGGGAGATTTCAAGTGAAGAAAACATGAGATTACATTATCTGAAATGGCTGTAATTCACTTAACATGATTATCTCTAGTCATGTCAATTTTCCTGACCATGGCATAGGTTCATTCATCTTTATGTTGAATAGATTCCATTGTATTTATAGCACATTTCCTTTATTTGTTTATTAAAAGGTCACTTTAGTCTCAACTGGGTGTAGAGCTATTGTGGCTTTTAAAAGATAATTGCGGTGGCTGGGAGATGCCTAGCGGTTAAGGTAGCACCGACGCTCTTCCAGAGGACCCCGGGTTCGATCCCCAGCAGCCCACATGGGGCTAAGAACGTCTGTAACCCCAATTCCAGGAGAACTCCAGTTCCAGGGGAATCCGAGACCCTCTGTCTGACCTCCGCGGCGGCATTGCACGACACGGGGTGCACAGACCTGCATGCAGAACAATACATTTCATTACACATACACAAAATAAATAATAAAAAATAAATTAATATAAAAAAAATGAAAAGAAAAAAAAAGCGTACTTCTTTTTTTTTTTTAAATATAGTGTTTATTGTTGCTTTGTGCACTTTCATACATTTTCCAATTCAGTTCAGGCTTATTTACCTGTTCCCTCCCCCCACCCCACCCATCCCAGATCATGCATTCTCGCCATAAACTGTCCTGCATCTTTCTCTCAGTTTTTTTCATTTTTAGCTATAAGTATAATCCTGAGTACAAGCATCCTTCATGCAAAACTATCTTGCGAGGCGTTTGTGCCCAAACACCTACAGCCCCCCATCAGTGGGGGTGACAGGTTGTTTCGTCAATCAAGTTGATCAAATGAGTGTCCAGCTACCCATTGCTGTAGTTTTCACCATTCACCCCAATCGCAGCCCTTAAATTCTACCATGCCCCCTCTTCCGCAAGTTGTTCCCTAGCTTTAGAAAAGGGGCAAGGTGGTGAGAGGTAAAACAGTCCACTCTCTCTGGAGCTGTTGACTTGGACTTGGTCAATTCTGGCTGTTTCCTTTCATGGGCTGACAAGTTTGCCCAGGAATAACTTTCGATCCTACTAATGAAGATAAGCAATAGATATATAGGTATTATAAGCAGCACTAATAGTTATGGTAGGTACTAGCATAGAACATGTCTGATATGTTAATCCATGAATAACAATTTCCCCCCTGTTGTATAAGTATGACAGGGTCTTATGTGTGGCTCTATAACATTTCCTAGCCTGTAGAGGATGTAAGCTTGTGGCATCAGCCATGGGTTATTTCTCCAAGGGGAGGGCCAATAGCACAATAGATTTGGGATATACAGGCACATGGCTGCCTCTGCTGCACCACAGTATTTCCAGGCAGGTGAGGTGTAGTGGTGCTGACGGGTGGGAGTCTTGCATTGACTTAGGGAGACCCATATTTGCTTTATTGGTTTAGTGGCCTTTGGTTAACACCTCTGGCATTCCAGAGGCCATCTATTACACTTGCATGGTGTCTCACATTACATCCCTCCCATTGTTAACGTCAGGTCTTCGGCAGAGCAGGGTCTTATTGGCCTCTCCTCCTGTAAGGTATCCCAACTTAGAGGGGGGCAAGAGCCCTTTACCTTTTGTGGGGCCTGGATACCCCTGGCCAACATCCACCTGGTAGGAACAATCCACTTGCTTGATGGCAGAGCTCCTGTCATTAATATAATTTCCTGAAGTGCATAGCCCTAGGACTTTAGTATTTTATTTGGTTCTGAACTAGGAGATTAATCCCTTCCACCAGTTCCCATGTCTAGTGTAGTCAATTAAAGAAAGACATTTTACCTAGTTTTATAAGAGATTACCTTACAATAGTTGTCGCCAATTTAACAGTGGGGAGGCGACCTCTCATTGTCATTTTCTCCCTTGTTCTATGGGGTGGGCAAGGCAAGGAAGTCTCTCTATTCGTGGATGCTAGTACCAACAACCCAGATATAAATATTCTCATGGAGAGGGAGGCATAGTTAAAAGAACAACAGAAAACTGCATCAGACCATGGGCCTTTTGACTTTCAAGCCATAAAGTTCTTAGTCCAGAAAATATGGATATACGGGAAGTGTTTAAAATATCAAGCCCAGGACTAAAAGTTGTCAGGAAACAAATCTATTTTGTAAGACCACAGTGGGAATAACTGTTTTTGCAGCCCGGACGCTGCCTCACTGTTTCTCCCCAGCTTCCACTTAGGGATCTGGACCACGGGCACTTCACTGCCGGTGTGTGCTGTGTGTGAATGTGTGGTTCCCGAGTCACAGTGGCATGTGTAAGCTCCACCTATGGGGCCCGCACTCTTTGGATGTTTTTGACATTAGAATTTTCATGTTTTAACATTGAAGGCAAAATTTTAAGTTCTAATCCAAACTTAGGGAATTTAATATAAAGTTCTATTCTAATTTGGAAATGGAAAATCAAATCTAAAACAAAAAACTTAGAGGAATGTCAGTTAAAAAAGTTCAGCTCTGAGGGGCTGAAGAAGAATAGCTCAGCAGTTTTAAAGAGCACTAGCTGTTCTTGCAAAGACTGCCGGGTTTGATTCCAGCACAACACTAACACATCCATAGCTCCAGTTCCAGGGATCTAATCCCTCTCTGGGCTTATGGAAGCATTGCAGACAGAGGTGGTATCTACCTTACATGCAAGGCCTAATGATGCTTCTATTCATAAAAAATAAAAATACACTAAAATGTTTTAAAATTTCAGTTTAGAACAGTTCAGCCTTCTTTTACTCAATCCATAGATGCACTGTTTTAGGATAAGTCCTATGAAAATAAGACAGATAATGTAGGACTATATAATCAAAATATTTATAACTTAAGAGTAAATTGTTGCAGTATGTGCTTGTTACATTTGTTAAAAGATGAATGTATGTTTGGAAATCATGTTTACCAGTATTTTACTCAGAGTCACCCTGTACTTACTTTGATCCTTCGCTCCTTTCCCTTTCTCCTTCTCCTTCTTCTCTTTTTCTTGCTTTTTCATCCCTCATCAAGTTTTGGTCATGGGTGTTGTGGTTGATTAGGTATTGAACTAATAGGTAACATAAATAATTATTTTACTTTTAAAGCATAATCATACACGAATTTTAAAACTGGTACATAATAACATACATTCTCAATTTTTCTTGTAGCTCGTTTGATATTGTTTATGTTATATATATATCAACCTATATAGTATATATATATTATTATATATATATATATATATTATATGGTCTTTTTTGAGACAGGTGGGTCTCTCCTAGTCTGGCCGTCTGTTGCTATGAGATTTACCGCTAGAACAGCTGGTTGAAATTACAGAATCCATCTGCCTTGCCTCCCAGAGTGCTGGGATTAAAGGCCATGCCACCACATTCCCAGTTATTTTAGAATAATAAAGGACATTTTTATGTGTAGTATATTTTCTTTAGTTCTCTTTTCTATTCCCTTATTTAGCATTAATTTACTGACCTGAAAATTTTCTGAAGGGTAAAATATGTATTCCAAATGAATATGTTAGTATAGATCAAGATACTTAAACAATTTTTCTCAATATAAAAATAAAATAATCTGCTGGTAGATATTATTTGGGGACCAAACATAACACATTCTGAATCTGTAATAGTTAGTGTTATGACATCAGCAAGGTATCTATATTTTAAGATGAATCTTTCTTCATTCTACATTTTGAAAGCTGGACTAGAAGAAACTTTGAAACATTTGTACTGCTGAAGCTGGAAAATACAAAATGTGTGACAAGCAATTTGACAGGTGTCAGAGTTTGCCTTATGAAAGTCCCACTCTATTGTTTCAGAGCACTGCAGGAAAACAGAAGAGAGAATTCCTTCACCAAGGTCATACAGTTCCTAAGTGGGGGACAGAGGGAGGATGGAAAGACTTGGAACAAAAAGTGTTTATAAATCCAAGTTAATGATTTCAAGGGCATAATTCTAAAATTACAGGTATTTGCTTTTAGGGCTGAACAGAGGTCTATATGTGTGCTCAGGGACAGGGTTCGGGTTGTGACTAGACTGGGGCATGATTAATGTCTCCGTCTGGCGGGCATGCCACCCCTTCAAAACATTATGTGCTGTTTCTACACCATGATTAACCTGTGAGCCAGGAGAAAAATAGACTCACAGCACAGTGTACTCTGTCATTGTCGGAGGCCGTTTTTAGGAGGTCCCAATGGGAGAAAAATGTCATTTCCCCTTTGGTAGGTGGTTTGATAGGTTAATGTGGATGTAGATTCCCAAACCAATTCTATGCATAATATTACTGTTTCATTTTATTGTTGGACTGGATCTGTGTTTTCATATGGAATGAAGAGAGGCATTCAATTTATTTTGAACATAAGATTTAGGGCTGATGCTAATGAGAGGCTAAGAGTTTCCTGAAACCATTTGTGAGGCTAGTTTATGTGAAAAACCTTCCAGAGAGGGAAAACCTGGAAGAGATGTGGTATAGTAACAAGAGGCAGCTTAAACTCTCTCCTTTTTAAAACATGTTCATAATCACCATCATCTAAGTCTAATCGAGCACAAACAGTGCAAAAGACTAAGCTAAGCATCAAAAACAGAGAAACGCTGATGTAATCCACAGGACTCAAGGGACTTTTAATCTCTTTAGAGTATCAAAGTATGCACTTAAACAAATAAATAGCCAAAAGGAAGACAAAGCTCAATGGCAGGGAATTTCTACAGACATCACTTCCATATGAAAGAGAGTGATTCAATTGAAAATAATTATTTATTTTCTGAACTAAATGCCTGCATTTGGGTTTCTAGAGGAAAGAACTGACAGAATGATATATATTTAAAGAATTTATTAGTCAGAGTTAGTTTGAAATAGGAACAACAGCTGAATCGCATCTGAGAGATGCTTGCTAGATCTTTGAGTCTGGTTTGGGGCCTCAGCAGCCAGAGCAGCCCCACAGCAGCTGTCTCACAAGGGAGAGCCCTAGATCCTGGTAGTGCTCAGTCCACAGGGCTGGGCGCCTCAGCAGTCCTACGCTGGCACCCATACGTGGAAGGCTCCTGAGGTCTCTGGTCTTCAGTCAATATACAAGCCTGGAAAACTCTGGAGGGTCTGATGTCAACAAAGGAACCCTCATTAGCAGCATCATTATCAATCAATTCAGGGGCGACGGGGAACACCAAAGAAAGGGGATAATATTCCTTCTGTGGTGCTCATTTTTATTTGCCTGCTACCAGAAGGTGCAGCTCACATTTGTGGTGCTTCTTCCTATATCAGTTAAGGCAATTAAAAGACCATTCCTTAAATGAAGCTCGCTACTCACTTGATTCTAATTGTGGTGAGTTGACATTAAAACCAATCATTACAATGACTCTCTGTCATCTTCTCTATCTGTAATATATTATCTATGTGCCTTTTTATTATCTATCTTTTTCTACCTATCTAATCTTCTGATTTTAAAACTACCAAGCATTCTTGGACCTTTTATATACCATAAGTTTCTTGAAACACCCATAGTAAAGTACCACAGCTAGATGACCTACATAACAGAAATTTATCATCTTACTGTTCTGCAGACTACCAATCCAAGATCAAGATTTCACCAGAGACAGGAGCTGGCTTCTTAGGACTATTCTAGAGAACCTGCCCTGTGCTTCTCTGCTAGCTCTTGGTGATTTGCTAGCAATTTTATGTACTTATCTAGGCTTGTGAGAGGATAATTCCGATTCTTCAAACTGTTCTTTGTGCCTGCACTGTTACCCAAATTTTCCCTTTTTACAAAATCCTAGTCATAATACAAGAAAATCCTTTTTGAAACATCATCTTGATTATTTCGAAAAGATCTTTCTCAGTGTGTTAGTATGTAGATAATGGGAGTGAGAGCCACCTCATATCTTTTGGGATTCCAAGTGAGCTCATAACAGAACAATATTATGTATTAATGATTTGCAGATGCTTATTTATATTGCTACTCTTCCATTCCTATTAGTGTTCTGATCAGCCTAGCTATGTATGCAATATCTATCACAACTTCCAATACTCCCCTGCAGTCCCTTTTACTATAGATTTTAAACACTTGATATCAAATTTCTTCCTTGTTTGGTGACTATCAGTTTGGGTCAGAAGGATCTGATAAAGTACAAAAGTATTTCCAAGTGGTACACTCAGTAGCTTGTGTTCCAGTTATCTGAGTTCATTGGTCTGGGTGGTTGTCTAATCATGCTCCTGTGCAATATCACAAAGTGGAAGGCTGAGTGCTGTGTCCATGACTGGTTGTCATAGAAAACAGAATCTTGATTGGCTCTGGTTCCAGATGGTGGTTTGCTTATCATAATTTGCACTAACAATAGATATTTTATCTATTCATTTAGTTTATATTAAATGAGCTAAATTATGCCATCTTAGAGACAATTCCCATGTTATTTGGAACCACAGGTTCCCTCACAAGGGATATGAAGTAAAGATTGCGCATCATGGCATGACAATATTTGAACGTTGCTGTTTTTTACCACATGAATATTTTAAATTAGCACTCCCAAGCTTTTAATGCTATTTATTTTTAATGTGTCCAGATAGAGTATTTTTTAATGTTGAATTCCTGGCCTCCAGTAACGTGACAGGCATATTGACATAATTTACTAACATTATCAATTTGCTATAGGAAATATTACAGTGTACATTAGTATAAAATCTCTCTAGTTTTAAAAATTATTTTTGGCAGATATAAATTCAGTGTGCAATATTTTATTCTAGCTGTCCAGAACCTAGCTGTATGGCCTACAGAACATTTATTTTTACCACCTAAGTCATAAAAGTTGTTTTCCATATCTTCAGTCAGACTGAACTACAGGCAGGAAGAAGTAGAGAAATTACCTGTCACATTTTCCACAGGCCAGATCAACGTACTGTAATAACATGGCCCACTAAGCTAATTTAGAAGAAAAAAATGGAAAGAGCTTTTTAAAAGATGGCATTTATGTGTAATATATGTACATGGGTTTAAGGTTTTGACAGTTTGAGATTGTATCCTCTTTAGAGAGAATGCATAATGACTTTTACTTCTTCTGAAATATGCATAACTTCTTGAAGGTAACTTTCAGCTCTCATTAACACTTCTCTAAGCAAGTTTGCCATCTCTTTGAAACAGAAGGCCACCAGAGACTGATATCATATGAGTGTTTACATACCAACGGTTCAGTTATTTGCTCTCTTGTTTCTGACTTAAGTTTCATTCATTAATCAGGGTAAAATCTTTAAAATGGACATAAATATTAACAATTAACCAACCCACTATATCTATTGATTCTTCTTAGTCAATATTATTAAAATATGTCTAATAAGATTTAAAGCCACAGAGTCTCTTGTGATCTTTTAATGAGAATGAGTGGGACTTTCCTAGATGGGAATTCTGATCTTATTTCTTAATATCTTGAACCCTTTGATGAGCTAATTCTTTACATTGTATTTTCATTTGTGCCATGATGCCTGTACCCCAATGTTGTTGAGCATTATGCCAAGGATTCCTACCTGCAGCACTACTGGCATCTTGAGAGAGAGAATTTATTGTGGCTGTGAAGGGTGTTTGACTGTCTCTGGTCTCTTTCCACTAAATAAGAGAACGATGACCCTTTTCTTCCTGTTATACAAGCAAAGTTGTCTTCATATATTGCTAAATCCCTATCTGGAGGACAAAATGTCCACCAACTGAGAACCACTGAATTCCTTGAATATCCATATGATTACACATTCCAAGCTTTGTACAGGTTCTGACACATAATATATGCTCAATAAAATTCTGCTATTACTTTCTTATAATGGAAGTATGTCTATCTTTTCTGAAGAACCATAGTCTTAAAGAACACAAATATTTCCTTGTTCCCTCTCTCTATGTAGTATTTCCATTTTGTACCTATCTAGCTCTATGTATGCTTTATGTTATATATCTTCCAATATATCATTTAAAGTAATTAAATGGAAAGTAAAGGAGTAGAGAAAAGGAGCTAAAGCCTATAGAGAACTGTTGAGCCTTAGCAAGTTATCTGCGTCACTGGTAAATACTTTGCAAATTACTCAATTTCACAAAACGGATGGATTTAAATTTATTTTTATATGGCTTGTAGATAACACTACATATAGGCAGAAAATGAGATTTACGAAATGAGAGATGGCTGTCTGTTCCACAATGTGGTTAAAGGTGGAGCCAGCAAAGACTTTCCTTTTTAGCATAAGAAAACGTTCCAAGACATTACAAAAATTTCATTTGAACTCAATAAATATTTATTTCTAAAAATTTCACTTCTGTGCTAAAAACATAGAATGCAAGGAAATGTCTCAAAATTTAAAACCTGGCTTAGACAAGCTCATTTTCTTAGTGATAATGAAAGCAATATCTTGATTCAAGATGCTTTACCCCTCTCTTCTATAATTTCCTAAACTATGCTGTTCTGGGATTACTGTTGCTATTTTATAGAGGGAGAGACTAATACAGTCTTATGGACGGCAGATCTAGGGTAAATATGATGACTCAGAAAATAAAAGTCTCCCCCATAACCCACATGGCTTCAAATGTTAAGTCAAGGTCGGCAACAATCAAGTGTTGTTCAGAGAGGGTTGTCTGACGCTCTCTCTCAGAAACTTCTCCAAGCCTTTACCCCCTTTCCTCACGGATTCAAGTGACTGCATCCTTGTCAGGGCACTCTGGGTGAGTCCCTCTCACAGGCTTGGGTAATACTTTTAATCCATTACTCCACATGAATTGTTCTCTAAAATATTCCCCTGGATACTCATTTAGCCCAATTTCGTAGTGAGAGCACACTGACATTGTTAAGGTTAATGACTCAATGGTGTACAAGTTGAAACACATTTGAGGTTAAATTGATTGTTTGGATCGTTTTATTCAACTACATGAAAGCTTTGACTGCAGGAGGTACTTACTGCCTCTAAGGGACGTCTTTGTTATACCCTTAATGGTGTGCATGTGGAGAGTTGACAACGTGGTAGCAAGCTCACACTCTCTCAACAGTGTTTCTGAAATATGGTCAATAAAAATTAGGGCCTCTGAATTTACATTGGAATATTGATCATAGCAGATAATATATGGTAATGTTTATGAAAAAATTTTACATATTAGTTGGTAAATGTATTTGATAAAGTGTGACACAGTCATCAATACTAATTCCATACTGTCAAAAGACATTACTGAGAGACAGGGTGGCACAATTATTAAATGGCCACAATGATCAAAATAACAGCAGCTAACATTTATAGAGTGCTTACTCTATCCATGAATCCATTTATTTACTGGAAAGTTTAAATCACATTCTAAAACCATCTATAAATATTAAGGTGGAATATGAAGCAAAGCCCCTGATTTCGGATGGCATTTCCTGTGCCCCACCTTCAACTTTATCTATCGAATATTGATAGAGCTGTAAGCAAGACAATGCTTCCAAATTCAGCTGCCAAGTTGTATCTGAATTGTGTTTATGGTCAGCTTCTGTATTGTATTGACAGTTATGTTTGTATCAGCTTCTGTATTGTGTTTACAGTTGTGTTTACATCAGCTTCTATTTTGTTGTATTGACAGTTGTGTTTACATCAGCTTCTATATTGTTGTATTGACAGTTGTGTTTACATCAGCTTCTATTTTGTTGTCAGTTGACAGTTGTGTTTACATCAGCTTCTGCATTGTTGTGTTTACAGTGTGTTTACATCAGCTTCTGTATTGTTGTGTTGACAGTTGTGTTTACATCAGCTTGTATATTGTATACCTTCAGTGTCTTTTATTTTCTGAGTGTCTGCATGCTCAGACTCTAAGACTTTATGCAGATTGTCCACTCAATCCTGACATCTCAGCACCTTGATGGATAATGGACTATTGGATGTAAACCTTTTAATTTGGTTCTCACTGAAAAAAGGCTATTTTTGTCTAGCTTCCTGTCTCCAGTGCTTTGTTCTTTGACTAAAGCATTTAGTAAATGCCAATGAATTAGCTTATCTTACCAGTTAAATATTTGCAGGAACTGTTGAAAATATACATGTCTTACTCTAAATAAGCAATTTAAATGTGGGCATTTTTATAGACCATATTAGACTAATACACAAAAATTTACCTAAAGAGAACAAATAAATTTTTAGGAAAATCTAGTATTTTATGATGTAGGCAAAGATCTTATCATAAAAACAGGGATGAGAGACCCTTTTCTAATAACACCATCCTAAGAAATTATTCTTAAGTGGTTTATTATTATCATAGTAAATGTAAACTCAATAATCCCAAAGATTAAAAATAAGCAAATAGGGCTGGCCATGATGACACATGTCTTTTTTCTCAGCACTTGTTGGGGGGGGCGAATAGAGTGGATCTCTGTGGAGTTCAAGGATAATCTGGTTTATATAGTGAAATCCAGGCCTGCTAAGGATATACAGGAAGATATTGTCTCAAAGAAGTCAAACAAATAAACAACAGAACACTGCTATTACAAAGGAATAGATATCAGAGTTCTTATCAGTGATTCATGATGTCACAAAATTGGCTTGGCTGTAATGTTTTTACTGAAAATTATTTAATCTTAGAATTCCATGTAAAAGTATTTTGGGGATAAAAGAATAAAATAATTTACCCATCAATGCCTTTTAACATTTTATTTTAATTTTTTTTTTTATTTTATGTGTTAAGTGTACTGCCTGCATGTGTGGAAGTGACCTGTATTGTGGCAATCCCCATGGAAGTCAGAAGAGGGTTTGGGATCCATAACTGGAGTTACAGATGGCTATTAGCCTCCATATGGGGTGCTGGGAATCAACTCTCAGTCTTCTGCCGAACAGTCAGTGCTCTTAACCACTGAGCTATCTCTCCCGCCCCACACTCTTATGTGGAGAATAACTGAGATATAAACAATAGATGATGGGGTTTAATTAGAGAGTTAATTATATCCTTTAAAATCATGCATATGAAGAAAGTAAGAATAACATTGATAGCTGTGTTTGGGACAAGAGAAAACGATAATCAATAGCAGATTATGATCTAAATTCCATCTTGAAGCCAACAGAAAAAAAAAATATAAATAAATGGAGAACGTATTATACAATTCAGGAAAATAGTTAAGCCATAGCACAGGTAAAATCAGAAGTTCCCAGGAACCCAACATAAGACTAATTAGTGATCTAATGGTGCGAATCAAGTACACAATTCATTTGGAGAAAACTAGACAGGGAGGAAGGAAGGAAGGAAGGAAGGAAGGAAAGGAAGGAGAAGGAGGAAGAGACGGAATAGGGAGGGAGGGAGGGAGGGAGGGAGGAGGAGGGAGGCGGGTGGAGGGAGGGGAGGTGAGAAGGGCGGAGGAGGGAGGTGAGAAAGAAAGGAAAAAGGTTATTGGAACGATTGGAAAGAAGGATTTGATTTGACACCTAAACAGAAAAATAATCCAGTCAATTCACACAGCAGGAATTAGGAATCAGAACAATAAGCCCAGGCACTCATTTTAAGTAGTGGTCCCTTCTGGATCTTTTGATTGTGCTGTGTTTTACTGTGTCCCTCCTTAAGCAGAGTAAGCATTGAGGAACTCTCCTAACACAACTAATAAAGCTGGGGAGGAAATGCACCATTGTATTCTGTAGATACTCCCATTTATTAGTTAATGAAGTAGATTGTAAATTCACTCAGGACTTTTTGTGGTAGATTAGGTGCATTTCAGGACAGTGGTGTGTGTATAATGATGGCCCCACCTATTAACATGTAGAGTCAACATGTGATGGAAGCAGGCTATGACAGTGGCCTCAGTAGAATAATGCATGAAGACTTAAATACTGTTATATGATTGTTTCTTGAACACAACTGCTAAGCCCACATGTGTTGTGTGAGTGCAAGACGTGTCACATCTTAATATTTAAATTTGATAAATGTGGCTGGGCATAAGGATGCATGTCATTAATTCCAGTACTCAGGAAGCAGAGGCAGGTTGATCTCTGTGAGATTGAGGCCAGCCGGATCTACATCATGAGTTTTCAGCCAAGCTGGGACTGCAGGGAAGCCCTTTATCAAAAAGAGACACCCCATACAAATCAACAAAAAACATCCACAATAAATCTGATATATGTAACCACTCATATATCATGGTAGCCACAACTTTGAAATGTTAAATCAACCCATACACTATTTTAATGGTACCAAGATTCCTAGGTAGCTTGAATATTTTATAAAAAGATGCTGGAGAGATGGCTGCGTGGTTAAGAGCGCCCGCTGTTCTTGCAAGAGGACCAGAGTTGGTTCCAGTACCCCCACATCGGGTGGCTGTCAACTGTCTATAGTAGCAATTCCAAGTATCTAATGGTTTCTTCTGGCCTCTACAGCTACCCCCAACACATGGTGCATATACAAAGAAGTGGGGACATATATCATAGACAACATATAAACATTTTAAAAAGAATTATGTAAAAAGGGCCAGGAGATGATTCAGTGGTTAAGAGCACTGGCTGTTCTTGCAGAAGAAACAGGTTCGAATCCAACACCCACATGGCAGTAACAACTGTCTGTAATTCCAGTTCCAGTGGTTCCAGTGCCCTCTTCTGTTCTCTGTGGGCATTACACAACAAGGTGCACTTACACACATGGAGGTATAACAGTCATACACATAAAATAAAAATGAATAAAATGATTTTAAAAAAGAATTTTGTCTAAGATTATTACCTTTGTGTTCTAGATAGACAGAAAAGTTCTAAGCTGGCATTATATATATCATTATCGATTCAACATATTTATTATAAATCATATAATTGTATTTACATAATATTCCATATAAAACAACATATTCAATTTACATACTAAATACTTATATGTATCATAAATTATCTATATATTAATACGCATCTATCTTTATGTATATACACATATTTTCATCTCCTAGGTCTCAAGCCACTTGTGTGTGTGTATAAACACTCTGATAAACTCTGTCTAGTTTATAAGAATCATTTGTCATTGAATAGCAAATATTTATTTATTTATTTATTTTGTTTTTTTGAGACAGGGTCTCTCCTCTATCCCCAGCTGGCTTAAAGCATACTATGTAGACCAGGCTGCCCTTGAACTCCACAGAGATTCACCTGCTTTTGCCTCCTGAGTGCTACGATTTAAAGGCGTTGCCACCACCACACCCTGCATGTTTTTGTTTTTTAAGGTAGAAATTTCCAGTGGAAGTATTACATGATTCTTGGAGAGATTCAGAAGCCCTTTAAGCTTAGTGTGTTTGCTTGTAGGCACCATGCATACAGACATCGAGTCGTCTTTACTGTGTTTGCTCTTCATTAGTCTTTCATTCTGCAAAATGAAAATTTAGTTTTAATGACTGAGCAGCCCATGAACCATTGAATTATAGTGGAACTTGTGTCATTTCAAAGGACTGAACTTGAAATCACTCCCAACAATTCTATGGCAAGTGTCTTTCCTCCTGCCAGCCATTACCCAATTTAAACTTCCATCTACATTTCTAATTCTGCATGCAAGAAAACACATCTGCATCAGAAACAAAGCACTTTACAATTTTTTCAAAGGAAAGAAAACTCTACGGACCGATCTGGCAGGTTGAAGCTCAGAACAGCTCTCTTTCCTTTTCATCTTCCTTCACAAGTTAAAATACCTTGTAATGTTAACAAACACTGCTTTAGTATGATTAGCATTTTCTTTGAAGTTGTTTTTTTTTATATTAGAAAATTCATAAAAACATTTTATAATTTTTAAATATTAAAATTGTTTATAATTAACATTCCATTAAATATTAAGATATTAAATTTAAATGTACAGTCAAGGCACATTTTAAAGCCTTGTTAATAATTGAACACACTTTTCCAGTACTTTCTTACTCCAAACAGTAAGACGACTATTATTTTTAGCTCTGTGGTTAGACTCAATAAGAAAAATACCTTATATTTTGATAGAATGATTGACTATAACTGTGTGTCAGGAGTATACGATTATCTGGCGATTTAGGGCAAGTTCTGAATTCACAGCAATATAATGATAGGAAAAGTGACAGAGCTGGTATTTTAGATTTTTTTTTTTTTTTTTTTTGCTTTTAAAATACTGTAATAGATTGAACGGAGTGAGCAAATTGTGCTACCAGCCACAGAGGTATTTATTGTTCTAGATTAAATTTGAGATCAGTGGACAAAATGACCAAGCATTCACCCTGACAGCAACTGACCCACGGATAGACAGAGGGCTTCATTCCTCACCTCACAAATTCAATAGTTTCCAGGAAAACCAAATATCTAAACTAAAAACCAGATACAGAACTTTGAGGTTTCATAATCTCTTCAACTATAAACTTCTTTAAATATCCAAAGCCATAGCAATGTTCTTAAATAATTTACCAGAGTACCTCACTTTCTACAAATTTCAAGAAAAAGATTGTAAGCAGGTAGAATTTTTAACAAGTAGGCTTTTAATATTGTTAGGTTTGGCAATGCTCCCCCAGAATAAGAGACCACAAGGCTTTAGGCACTGGGGATAAAGTTTACTCCAGGGTAGCAGGGGCTAAACTCAAGGAAAAATAGAGCCACACTGAATAGGCATCTGGCCAGGGAATTTAAGGGAGGAGTAAGAACTCAGTGAGGGGTGGGGGGAGGGTGTTAAAAAAAATTCTCTTTGGTCTGGAGAGATGGCCTAGCGGTTAAGAGCGCCAACTGCTCTTGCAGAGGACCAGGGTTCCACCCCAGCACCAACATGGCTGCTGAGAACCGCTTAACTCCAGTTCCAGGGGAATCTGACAACCTCTTCTGACCTTCACGGCATTGCACGCCACGGGTGCACAAATACATGCAGACCGTACACCATACACATAAAAAAAAAAAAAAAGTGGTGGTGGTGGTGCACGCCTTTAATCCTAGCACTTGGAGGCAGAGGCAGGCGGGATCATTGTGAGTTCAAGGCAGCCTGGTCTACAGAGTGAGTTTCCAGGACAGCTGGGGCTACAGGGAAACCTGTCTCGAAAAGACCAAAAAAACAGAAAACAAAAAAAACAACCCAAAAACAAAATAATAAATAAAATAAAAAAAGAAGTCTCCATGTTTTCAAAAGGTCAGAAGATTCCTGAGTATTCTCTGATGGTGGGCTGTTCAGTAACCAAAGGTAAGAACTCAGGTAAGGGGTGGGGGAAGGGTGTTAAAAAGAAGTCTCCATTTTTCAAAAGGTCAGAAGATTCCTGCGTATTCTGTGATGGTGGGCTGTTCAGTAACAAAGGCAGGCAGGTAGGGCAGGTTTTTTGGCCCCTGATCCTGGAACGCCTCTGCATTTCAAATGGACTCTGGGTCTTTGTCGAATCCACACCCTGACAAATATTTCTGTGCTTTTCTAAGGTAGTCCTTCACTTTATTAATGTATAAAATTAACATGAACAATCCTAATTTTTTTTTTGTTTATTTTCTCTATTCTTAGGTTTAATAGCACTGAAAACAATCTCCAGAAAAATAAGAATCTAAAAGTTTTTGTGTGTCTATATATATTAACTCCTGAGAAAAGAGTAGGTAGAAAATTAAAGTTAGGAAAACATTGACAGAGCATTAAACCACATGTATATACTTTGTAACTATTCTACACGAATTAGATATGTACTAATAGTCACAATTAATTATTGATTATTAATCTAAAGAACTTCATTGACAAAATGTATATATACTCTACCATGCTCAAAACGTAAAAATATAGTTTAATGTAAAACTGTCTCTAAATGTTACTTATCTTTCTAAGCAGTCTATTGAAGTAACGTGGCCAAAGATAAGCATTTTACTGTAATTATCATAGTAATAACTGAGCTGGTCTTTATCCAATCATCAGAGATAAATCATAAAAAAAGGCATTACCTCAAAGGAGGAAGACCTATCATTTGTGAGGTCCAGATTTTATGAGTTCATTGTTTCGTGTCCCTTCAAGATGGCCTTCCAGGGAGGTGATCGGGTTATGAAAGGTGGAGGGAGTGAATACTAAAGATGGTTGATCATAGTTGGAGCCACGAGCGGGAGCTGCCCAGGAGGCCACCCAATCACCAATTTCGTTTGTACTCGTATATATTCTATATNTATATATATATATATATATATATGTATTTATACACACTCGATCAAATTTGTGTCCACAAGTATCATTCACTGTGGGTCCTTCCTCCATCCACTGGAACCTGCACAAGTGCTACATAAGCTCAAGCCCTACAAAATCTCAGCATAGATATGGGAAGTGAGTAAGAAACCTCGACCCAGGCTAAGGAAGTCTTAGAATAACAGAGCATTGTGACCAGTGGTTAGCGTTGTTTCCTTGTAGAATTTGGCATAGGGCTGCTGTGTTCCCTTGTCTGCCTCAGTACTCATTTCCTACCCTGCTTTTGCCATGTCGACATTCTTGACTAGTGGTTCTGCCATTGCCCATGGTACAACCTTTTAGGATTGTGTTTAGGTTGTTTATTTATTTTCTTCATATTACATATTCCTAGCTAAAATATCATCTAAATGATTCTTGAGGACTCTATGTATGATGAAGTAAACTTAAAATAATTTAACCTTGGAAGCATCCCTTCCAATCTGCATCTTAGGAAAGTAGCTTCAGGGTTGATGTAGAAGACAGGTAAAAATAATCCAGACGAATTAGAGAGCTACTGGAGTCATCCAGACAGTAGAGAATGAATACATACAGTCAGTGACGGAGGGAGCATTGAGTGAGCTGTACAGGGATCTGGAAAAACAGCTTAGGCCAGCTACCAGGTTCTACTGACTAATATGGAGTTGGAGCTCAGTACCAGGTCTCAGACTAATAAAAGTGTTTCTTTCCCCAGGTATTCTCTTAGAGCAAGGTTTGTAAGCTAGCTACTCTCATGCCCTGTCATCCTAGTCTGCGGGTCTCTGACATGAGCGTTTGTCACCTCAAGACATTACTACTACAAGGTTCTTGGCTCTTAACTTATTTTCTTTCCTTAATTTTTATTGAAGTTTTGCAAATTTGGTAGAATATATTTTGATCATGCTTAGATACCCTTCTGTGTTCGAACCCCTCATATATATATATATGTGGTATATATATATAAATATATGTGGTATATATATATATATATACCACATATATTCCCTATAAAATTGAGTTTGTGTCTCCCAAAACCATTGGTGTTGGTTCATCCACTGGGGCCTGGTCAGACCACTAAGATACTAAGAGTCTCACCCTTAAATGAATCTGAATCTCCTCTTCCCAGCACCCGTTTGTTGCCAGTATTCCTCAGATAAGGTTGCAATTTCTTATCAACTTCCCCATGTTTATGCTGGGATTTTGTTTGCAGCTTGAGCTCACGTGTGACTTCTGCATGCTGTGACCATTGCTCTGTGTTCATACGAGTAACTGACCAGCTGCCCAGACAACTATGCTTCCTTGTGGTCATCCACCTCCTCTGGCTCTTACAATCTTTCTTCTCTTCTACAATGATCCCTGAGCCTTGAGAGGCAGACTTTTGATATGGGTGTCCTATTCAGGGGTAAACATTCTGCAGTCTCTTATTCCAAGCACATTGGACAGTTGTGGTTTCTGCATTAATCACCATCTGCTCTGTAAGGAAGCTTCTCTGCTGAGAGTTGAGAGATACATTAATCTGTGTATAACAATAAATCATTAGAAATCAGTTTAATACTCTATGTATGTAGTAGAATAGTTGTATTGGACTTTTCCCCATGGTCTGTGCTCTGTCAAGCCTCAGGTACTGAGGTCTGATATCAGTGTCAGGTATGGGACTCCATCCTATGAGATTAGTTGGTTATTTCTATAATATTGGGGCCACTATTGCACCAGTGAGTAGATTTTCTCAGGCCAGTTGTAGCTCACAGGATTCACGGCTGGGTAATTCGTGCTAAATTTTGTCTTCAGGCACTTTGCCTAGCATCTTCCAACACTATTAAATCTAGCCAGTAGAGATGAGGCTTTGAAATCAGCACCAGGTCTTTTTGAGACAGGGTCTCCCTGTAGCCCCAGCTGGCCTGGGACTCCCTCTGTAGACCAGGCTGGCCTTGATCTCACAGAGATCTGCATGCCTCTACCTCCCAAGTGCTGGGCTTAAAGGCATGTGCCTCCATGACCAGCTCAGTAGATTTCTTATCTTATTAGAGCCTTCACTTAGAAGGGCATGGTGGCACACGCCTTTAATCCTAGCACCTAGGAGGCAGAGGCAGGTGGATCTCTGTGAGTTCAAGGCCAGCTTGGTCTACATAGTGAGCTCCAGGCCATCTGGAACTAAAGGGAGACTCTGTCTCAAAAAGACCAAAAAAACCCAAAAAAAACCCACATGAGTCATTTGTACTACAATTTCAGTGCAAACATTGTTGCCCATTAGTAGCCATTTACTCCAAATTATGTTTAATTTGTAAGCACTCATTTCTTTGTGTGGCTAGGGAAAATATTATTCCCCTCGAAATGAATAGAATTGCCAGGCATGTGCCGTGCGTGGCACATGCCTTTAATCCTAGCACACACGAGGCAGAGGCAGATGGATCGCTGTTGGTTCAAAGCCAGCCTGGTCTATATGGTGAGTTCTAGTCCAGAGAGGGCTAAAGGGAGGCCCTGTCTCAAAAAGAAAAAAAAAAAAATGAAAAGACAATAAAATGAATACAATTGCTTCAACAGAAACTAAAATCAAATAATTGTTACATATATGCTCTAGACCAAAAACTTTGTTAGGATACCTGTGATGTCAGATGAAAAAGATGATTCAAATTTTGAAAAAAATGCTTATTTGCCTTTTCTTCCATGAAAGCATAACTGTGATCTTTGCTCTACCCAAACAAACTTTAAAAACTTCCTTTTCATTTTTCATACTGAAGACACTTGTATGTGGCTTGCAGGTGTTCCTAGTTTATTTCTTTTGCTGTTGTTGTTGTTGTTGGTTATTTTGGTCTTTTTGAGATAAGGTCTCTCTGTATCTCCAGCTGTCCTGGAACTCACTTTGTAGACCAGGCTGGCCTTGAATTCATAGAGATCCATCTGCCTCTGCCTCCTGAGTGCTGGGATTAAAGGTGTGCACCTCCACACCCAGCTCCAAGTTTATTTCTAAGTAGCATTTAATTACCATTTTACAACTTGTTTTACATTTGTGATTTTACAGAATAATAAATTACTCCCCATGATACTCTGTTTTATAATAAATATCTGGATTAATAAGCATTATACCAAAATATGTCATCAGTGTGAATAAATAATTTACCCTTTTCAAATACTGTCCTGAGTTCAGTATCTTTTGGTGAGGGAAAACAGAGTTTTTTTTTCTCATAAAGTTGGCAAAGAACAGTGCTGACACTCAGGACTGCATTCTTGGAGGCTGCTTAGCAGCCTGGCCTTCACAGTGAGTTCTACCAAATGTTCTTCATGTCACTGTTACGTTCTGTGCACTGGGAAAAGAAGGTGGATCTCTATGAGTTCAAGGCTAGCCTGGTCTACATAGTGAGTTCCAGGCCAGCTGGGGCTACAGGGAGACTCTGTCTCAAAAAAAAAAAAAAAAAAAAAAAAAGATGGAAAGGAATAAAGAGAAAAAGGATGAAAAGAGCCTTGAAGTTCCAAAAGATGTCAAGCTAGATGTTATTATTATTGTTTTGTTATTATGTTATTATTATTTATTTGCTTAGGATGCCAAGAAATCACTCAGCACTCAGATGAAAATATAGTAACGCACATCTTGGTCTAAGCCACTACAGGAATGAAGAGCTTGAGACATGATGCTTGGTAGAGAGGTAAAGATGGGGAAAGGGGAGAGCCTGATTCTGTGATGTGCACGGGACAAGGAAGGGCTGCTTTCCCTATGCTGATGGCCTAAGGAAGCTCAAAGAACTGAAAATGTCTTAGCCAATTTTCTTTTTCTACTGCATAGCCAGACAAGATCTTCAAGAGAAAGGGAAGAAATATAGATGGTCATCATTTTGTAGGACCAGAGGTAAAGATGTTTTCTTTTAGCACACAGTCTGCTGCCATATAAACCCAGTGTGTGAGGAATAATGTAGAGTAGAAGGCCACCATAGTGTGGGATCCCTGGTTGCTCTCTGAAAGCCTCCAGACAGTCCAGTGCACAGTGGCATAACAGGTCTGGTCTCTTCCTTCAGATTTATGCATAGAATCCATGGAATTGTCTCTTGGTCATTATTTCAACTTATGTCCACTCAAGACAAAGAAGACAGTGTTGAAAAACCCGCCTTGCTGCTGCTTCTTTCTGCTGGGCTCTACCTACAGTATCAGAGAGAAAAACAATCCCTGACTCTATTTGCTCTCTCTTGAAGTAGATAAGTGGGAAAGCTTGGACCCCAGGCTCATGTCTGCTGTCTGTGGTGGTTCACGTGGCTAGTGCATACCTTGAACATAAAATATAAACAAGAGATTGAGCTATTTAGGTTGTCTTTGAAATACCTTTCATGCCTCATCAGATGATAAGAAAAGGGAAGATCACAAAACTTCACTCAGTGAACATATTTCACACACACACTTAAATTACACAAAGGGAACCAGTGTATTGGGAAGTTTCACTTTTGTTTTTAAAGATGAAGAAAATTCTGGCTTTAAGCCCAATGCTTTTCAGATGAGAATTTCGATAAGCTTAGATTATATTTTTTAACTCAAGTATTTTTATTTGTAAAATTTTACAAATAAAATACTATAAATATTATTATTCATAAACTGTCAGAAAAATGTGTAGCAAATAACAACATGAGGAGAGACAATTATAAGATTGTATCCATTAATTATTTTCTCATAATTTCTCAGGATTTTATGCATTTAATATATAATGCACTTTTTTTCTCCATTCCAGCATAGAACATTTTTGTTGCTTCTGAAAACTTTCCTCATGTGAAGTTTTTCTAATGTGCACTTTTCTAATTTCATAAAATCATTGTCACAGTTGTGTAACTGTTGATACATTCACATATATACAACCTCTACTGTGCTCACAGAGGTGAGAGTCCACCAGGTGGTGGAGATGTCACAGAGGACCGACTATAGGATTTATTAATGTGTATTCTGTATGCATTTCTAAGAGCAAGAAACTGTTGTTTTTCAGATAGCAGTTTCCATAGGGTTCAAAGTGGTAATAAAGTAGTATCTACTTAAAAACAGCTAGTAGTAACACTTCCTTCTAAGTCACACAGAGAGAGGGGAGAGAGTGAGTCAAGAGGAGAGAGAGAGAGAGAGAGAGAGAGAGAGAGAGAGAGAGAGAGAGAGAGAGATGACTCCCAACAGAATCGGGTATTGGGTTTTAGTGCGTCTTTTGTGCTCAGTGTTTTGGTTGTACTTTCTGGATTCGGCCCAGGCAACAGTGATTTTTAGCGCTCTCTGGGTAATGCTAATGTGTACCTGGGACTGAGAAGGTGTGGTTATAAGGAGAGGGTCATGTGGTGCATGGAGTAATAAAACACACACAAGAAGAGCAAATTTAAAATCTGATCAATTCAGAATCATGACACGTTAATTCAGAGTGACGTCACCCTGAGAACAGCAAGGGCTGTGTTAGAAACTTTGCTTCTATAGCTGTGAGAATGTGTGACATTTGACACTAATTTTGTATCTTTCATTTAATGAAAGATACATTTCCAACTTAAGCTCCTGAGATATGGAGCAAATATTTAAAATATCATTTTAGAGGGCAAAGAAGAGGAATCATCAGGTGTGGTGAACACATGGGTTCAGCTCCTCGGGAGCCATGGAAAGAGCCAGGCATAGAAGCACAACTAAGCCTAGCCCTGGGGAGGCAGAGAAAGGAGGCTCCCTGGGGCTTGTTGGCCACTCGGTCTAGACAATCAGTGAGCTGCATGTTCGGTGAGAACCTCGGTCTCAAACTACAAGGTGGAATACTATAGATTACATAGACCTCTGGCCTGTACACATGCACTCATGGGCACATACCTGCACTCACATGTACACACACACACACACACACACACACACACACACGCACACTCATTTTTGTTATAACACTGTTGAAGAGATGGCTCAGTTAAGAGCACTGGCTGCTTTTGAAGAGGACCTGGGCTGGATTCCCAGCTGACAACTGTAACTCCGGTTCCAGGGGGTCTGATGCCACCTCTGACCTCTGACCTCTGCCGGCACTACACAGCATGGGTGCACTGACACACACGCAGGTAATACATAAAATTGAAACAGTAAATAAAATATTAAAAAATATTCTCCTTTTAATGTTTTAAATAAGATAACTTAGTTCTTATTATTTCCAAATCCCTGTTTTCTATAATAAAAAGTTTTAGAATATATCTTTTATTAAAAGTAGCTGATTTGAACAATGTCTCTTGTGCTGAAGCCTCATCTCTTGGAAGGAAGGTCTTTCTTAGGGGTCAGTCAGTGTCTGTGATATGTTGTATTCTCCTTCCTGCTTCCAGATTGTGGCATCTAAGTTGAATTCAGAATGAGGCAACCCTTTCTACATTTCTAGAGCAGTTGTGCAGGATGTACAGTTGAAAAGAATTCTTTTAAACATGGGTTGAGTTCATAATGTAGGTTTTAGAATGAATTACCTATAAGGGAACTACAGTGATCTTTTATTTCTCTTTCATGTTCCATGCATATCTGTGCTATGCAAACTGCTTCCAGTGTGATATCATAATAAACATAGCACATGCTAGTGTTTTGCCCCTATGCTGCACTTAGAATTGGTTTGTGCCATTGACTAATTTTATTTCTAAGAGATTTGCAAAGCTAAACACGTGGTGCTAGCAGCTACAGACTTTGTCACTGCTGCGATGCACACAGCCAGGATGAAAACTCTGACCACGGCTGCACCCGACTTGTTTTCTGTTACAGTGATGATTATACTAAGTCTGTTTTCTGTGTTGGCCACGTTTCTGTTTTGGACAGCTAAAATAAAATCCTACAAGGAAGGAGATGTTTACAGTGAAGGGTTTATTAGCTCACAGGGGGACTGAACCCTGACTTTTAGATTCTCTGTCACAATTCCGCCGAGCTGCCCAGTGTAAGTGAAGAAACAGCAAAGCAGTGGGAGTCAAGCCCCGGAAGCCTTGAAAGCGTGAAGCAGGTGAGCTGTGAAGGACATTAATAAACGTGGGGATCTCTACATAAAATTTTAGAATAGCTGGGGCCGCTTAATAGCACTGGCTACTCTTGCAGAGGACCCGACTGTGGTTCTCGGCACCCACATGGCAGCCAACTGCCACCTGTGACTCCAGTTCCTGGGGATCTGATGCTCTCTTCTGATCTCCTCAGGCACTGCATAACATGGCTGATCTTACAAACCTGGTGACAATATACTCACACACATAAAATAAAACTAATACATAAAATGTGTTGAAAACTAGAATGATGGGGCTCAGCAGTGAAGAACACTTGCTGCTTTTCCAGAGACTTCAGACTCAGTTCCCAGAACCCACATGGCAACTTACAGCTAATTGTAATTACAGTTCTGGGGTATCCAATGCCCTCTTCTGGCCTCTGGTGGCACCAGGCATGCACACAGTACACATATAAAAATGCAGGCAATACACTCACTCCCATGATATAAAAATAAACAAATATTTCAAAAATTAATTAAAAATAGAATGAATCCAATTAAGAAAGCATAGGAAAGGTTTTTAATGAATATATATATATATATGATTAAAGATAGACAGATTGATAGATGAGATAGATCATACATACATACACATACATACATACATACATATATAGAGATATATGGCATTAACTCTATTGAAGATATTAATAGCATTCTGGGCATTCTTTTCTTTTCTTTTTTTTTTTGTCTTTTTGAGACAGGGTCTCCCTTTAGTCCCAGCTGGCCTGGAGCTTGCTCTGTAGACCAAGCTGGCCTTTAACTCACAGAGATCTGCCTGCCTCTGCCTTCTGAGTCCTGGGATTGCACTTACATACATACATACATACAGACAGACAGACATGCATATATATGCATATATGTAGATCTGTCTGTATGTATAGCGTTTGTGACTTTTTCTATGCTTCTTGCATTGGGCGATACTGTAAAGTACATTTTCAGAGCTCTTATTCGTACTATTATCAACCTTGTTTTTTGTCTACTCAAAGTATATGAACTAGGTGAAGGACAGAAACAGATCCTGTAGGTACAGCTAGGTGAACCAGACCACACCGCACGTTCCTCCCCTCCCCATTTCCTCCCCCTCCTGCTAATAGCCACTAGTCACTTTTGTGTTGTGAGCTTTGGGCACTTTTGATGAGCTATTTTGGAAGGCTATCAGAGAAATGCAAAGACAGTGTAATAGTTAGAATAATTAGGTGTTGGTCTGTGGAGTTACTAAGCCACACTGATATTGTTCCTGAATAAATAACCAGCCTGACTCTTAGGATTAAGTTTTTTTTTTTTTTTTTTTTTTTTTTTTTTTTTTTTTTTTTTTTTGGGTCGTTTTCGAGACAGGGTCTCCTTATAACCCCCCCCCAGCTGTCCCTGGAACTCACTCTGTAGACCAGGCTGGCCTTGAACTCACAAAGATCCGCCTGCCTCTGCCTCCCAAGTGCTAGGATTAAAGGCGTGCGCCACCACGCCCGGCAGGATTAAGTTTTAATACCCAAGAGTGGCCCAGAGCCCAGAGTGTTTGTCCCTTCAGCTCTCACAGAACCTTGCTCCCAAGCCAGGCCTCACCGATACTTTTATCCAAACCACTTCTCCAGAACCACTTGGGGAACTACAAGCTTGGACCCACCCTTCCCTTATCAGAGAACCTCATCCTTTGATCTCTAGGTCTAAAATATCTCATACACAATATGTCACTTATTCTCACTGTTTTCAATGAGGATACATACAAAACTGAATATAGTATACTGCACTTTGATATGCTAATTCAAACTCACCCATATTCATTCAATATCTTGGGGGGAGGGTAGAGTGGGGTCCTGAAGGATTAAGATCAGATGCCATGATCACAAGAACACATTAAATCGGTGATTTTTTTTTTTTTTTTTTTTTTCTTAACCTGTGCTCAGAAGTCAGTGAGCTTTTTTGCATTATAAACAGTAGCTTCTGGTGCAAAATTGAGTAAAAGTCATTGGTTCAGACATCATTCCTCCATTGGTTTCATACCAAAGTCTCCATATCTATCCATAGCTATCCCTCTAAGTATTTCCCTGTAACAGGTAAATTAATTGTCTTCTTTTTGTAACATCTGAGATGTGAAAAGAAGGGCTTATCTATTTCCTAATGTCCTAATGTGTTTTAAGCCCTAACATATTCCAATTTAAGACTGGGATGAGAAATAGAATTTTTAAAAACGTGTCAGTAAGATATTTGTTGTGTTTTGCTGTGGTCTATTTAGTGTCTTAGGGATTTAAATATACATTATCTTACTTAATTTATAGATGTGAAAACATAGAGGGTATACACTGTGAAAGATTTTCACCAGCTTTCTTAGTAAATTAAGAAGTGTAAGTTGTTCTGTGAACACCATATAGATGGCATATCATTATAGAAGATGGATAATTATATGGATAAGGGCTAAAATAATCACTCTTAAGCTGGATTGTATGTTTTGGACATTACCAAATACAACTGTATAAACAAAATTTGTTATTGCAGTCTTGCTAAAATAGGAAAAGAGCTTTATTTTGTGAAAAAAATAATTCATGATGACTCGGTCATAAATAGATTTCATCCTCACATTCTGCTTGATGGTTTGCATGGATGAGGTATAATGGTAATTTGACAATTTTTAAATCAAATGTGGCTTGTCCATAGTGAAACTGCTTTATTTTACAAGAATATTTTCTACCATATACCCAAAAGCACTATAAAAATAGCATCTATTTTTTATTTTATAATCATACTTTGGTCTAGACGTATTCTATAAAAGTGATAAATTTGTATGGCCAAGAATTTCTGTATTTTTAGGGTACATTTATCTATATCTTTACAGTACAGTATTATAGCCATGTATATACTTACAATCACTGAAGTTGGAACTGAGGAGCCATTGAACTAATCTAATCTGTCTTCCTGGCTCCTTATTTAATGCCTTAATGGTTATCTCTTAATTATCTTTAAGTAAGGTCCAAATCCCATGGTATTTCATTAAGATTCTCCCTGACCTCTCTTGCTTCACGTCCTTGCTTCTTCCCAACTCAAACATTTGAGTCAATTAACATCAAGGTAAGAGTCTCTGGCTTCAAGCAAGATGCTCATCTGTCTGCTTTAGGCCATGCTTCTTTTTGCTTGAATTATGCTCCTTCTTGTGTTCAGAGCTTATCTTTCAAGATTAAGCTCAGAGAGTATTCCGCGTGTGCTCCTTTCCCTGACACCATCGTCCATCATGCCACTATTTTTTTACTCATTTCCTTTTATTTAAGGTTTATCTCTTCACACATGGATGAAAAAGTACACATGGTCATATCATGTGTGGTTTTCAGTAGTAAACACAACTGGAAAGTTTATCAGTAGTTACAAATCCATTGTTACTACACACACACACACACACACACACACACACACAGGAAGACACAAATGTATACTTAAGAGAGTGTGTGCTTGAATAAATAAATATTACCCACTCCTCTCCCTCTCCCTCTCCCTCTCTTTTTCTTTCTCTCATACATTAGATATTTGATTTCATACCTATCCTTACTACTCTGCCATCATTTCTACTCTAATGAAATAGCCTAGAGTTTTAACTGGTAGTCATTAAATAAAGAGATTTTGAGAACCTATGATATTTCNGATCCACCTGCCTCTGCCTCCCAAGTGCTGGGATTAAAGGTGTGTGCTACCACACCCACACACCCAGCCTCAGACACAGTTTTTATCTTTTTTTTTTTCAGTCTGAAGTTTGTATCTGTTTCATACATAATTTTTCAATCAGTCTTAATCGCCTTTACACCTGCTTCTCCCTAAGCAGTCTCCCACAGCTACCCGACCCCTCCCCCATAATTCATACATTCCGTCATTTGTGCTGGGGTCCATTGAGCCAAACTACTCTCCGTACTGACTCCTCAGTGCTAGTTCATCCCCTAAGCTCTAGTCAACCTTTCCGGAGTCCCTTTCGTGAAGGCCAGGTCTTCCTCACTGTACCACCATCAGCTGTGAATATTTCCTCAGCCAAGTTTGGGTTCTGTTACCCATTTCTGTCCAGGGATTTGTCCAGCTGAGCTTGCATGGGTTTTGTGCCTGCCGATACCCGTGCCGAAGGTTCATATGAACGGCGTCTCAGGAGCATATAGGATTCATTTCTGTTCTGTCTCGCATACTCTCCCTGGCTCTTTCAGTCTTTCTGCCTCCTCTTCTGCAATGTTCCCTGAACCCTGGGTGAGCGAAGCTGAATATAGGCAACCTGTCCATGGAACCACACTCTATAGATTCCTAATCTTCATGGTTTGTCCATTCAGGCCCTTTTGGGTTCCTGGTCTCCTGTTCCATGGAGCAGCTTCCTTAATGAGAGTTAAGTGGTAGTTAATGCCTTCTTGGGTCCTTGTTCTATGATGCTTAGGGCTTATATGTGGAGATTGCATTGTAGATGTCACACACATTTTTAACATAATTTTGTGTATTATATCTTCCTGTTTCTTTTCTAATTTGTCTGCGTCACAAAATCAGTGGCTGTGTTTTACACTTTTTGACCATGGACAACTACTGACCTGTAGCTGAAGCTGAAGCTCTAGCTCTGAGGAGCTGGAGAGATGACTCAGGAATTAAGAGCACTGGCTGCTCTTGCAGAGGACAGGAGTTCGGTTTCCAGTACCCACACAGTGGCTAACAACTGTCTGTAACTCCAGTTGCAGGAGATCCGAAAGTCCTCTTCTGACTTCTGTGGCCATTGCATAGCATGGGTGCACTTGTATGCATGCAGACAAAACACTTACAGACATAAAATAAAAATAATAAATAAAATATTTTTAAAGTTACTTTCTCAGTTTCTATACATGAGAGGTGAAAAGAGAATAAGGAATGTTCTCATAGCTGTTTCTTCTTGCTTACTGGTCTTCTAACAAATTATTATTATTTACTATTGCAAACTTTTAGGCCTCAAATAATACTATAAAATTCCTCCATAATGCTTCTAATATAATAATAAAAAGCCACTGCTTTCATATAAAATTTTTGAAAACAATTTTATTTTTATTTATTTGTGCATGCCAGGAAGGGGCTGCCTGCAAAGCTAAAAGTTTACATTGGATCCCCTGGAGCTGGAGTTAGAGGTGGTTGTGAGTCTCCTGATATGGGTGCTGGGACCCAAACTTAGTTCCTCTGCAAGAACAGGAAGCATTCTTACCCATCTCACCAGCCCCTTATAGAAGATTTTTGTCATGTGTACTGTAATTGTTTACTTATTCTAATAAAAGCACATCTATCAAGATGCCTAACTCAGTCTATACATTGGAGTGAGAGTGATTAGCATCATAAAAATAAGTACTGATATTTATTCAACAGCTCCCATTTTAAATGTTTTGTTATAGTATTTTCTCATTTAATAACACTTAACAATATCACATGATACTACATTGTAATTACTAAATTGTAATGCCATTAACATATAAGTAGTGACATACAGTCATTCTGAGACTGTGTCCTGACTGCATTATTATAATTATAATTATAATAATAATTATTATTATTATTATTATTATTATCATCCCCATCTCCTTAGCTTTTACCCACTGATGTGCCCCAGCTGGCTTGGAACCCACTCTGTAGACCAGGCTGGTCTTGAATTCACAGAGAAACACCTGCCTCTGCCTCCCAAGTGCTAGGATTAAAGGTGTGAGCCACCACACCCGGCTCCTGACTGCATTATTACACAGGAGAAGCATTCAGGGAGCTGCCTGCCTGGTTATTCTTCCATTGTGAATAACAGAGGCAGATTCAAATTTGCACCAAAATCTCCATCAATCCTACTTTACCATACTGACTAGTTTGGGAAGGTGGTGAGAATTATAACCCTTCAGATTTGGCTATTTGACAAACAAAAATAGTGTGACATGTGTTTAACACTCTTTTCTCAAACCAAGTGATAAGTAATTTTAGATAAAATTAAATTTGAATACTCAGCTTTCATAAAATATCTTATAAATGTGAAACTCACTAAATTATAAATATATAACTTGAGAAACAATTGAGTCAGTTCTACAATGCTGGTCATAAATCTAGAAAAGCAACAGTGTTCCCTTTTCTTTAATTTTTTTCCAACTTGAAATCCCCCTTCCATTTATTCATAAATCAATTAATTAGCATCAAGAGACCTGAGGGCATCAGGAAATTGGGCCCAAATTAAAAGCAAAAGTAGGCAATTTGTTTTAAGACTGAAAGTTCCATGTTCAATCGAAGCTCAATCAGAAGTGGCCTATTGTTTGAAAAGCAGAACATCAATGTCTTTTTCATTTCACTGTCACTAATTGAAGACTGGGGAAACTGAGGAAACTGATTATTCTTAGATTGATAAGAAGTTGGGAATATCAGAAATCAACTAAATTAAAGGCATATATTTATTATTTGTACTTTAATTCATAAAGAAAATATTCTGTTCTATGTGGAAGGCTGTCTATAATGTACTTTTGATAACGACTTAATGTCTTCAAATAAAAGCAAATGCATCAATGTGACTAAACTCCTTCTGTGCATTGGAGAGACAGTCACCAACATCATAATAATGCATGCTGGGATTTGTCCATCAGCACCATTATAAATGATTTGCTTATTGGATTTTTCTCATTTAATATCAGTTCTTTGGGTAATTCTTTGACGTGGAGCTAGATATTGTCTTTAGAGAGAGAAAGCTAGATATTGTCTTTAGAGAGAGAAAGCTAGATATTGTCTTTAGAGAGAGAAACAAACCCTGCATATATCTCCTCTGAGGCTAAAGTACTGGATCTTTATTTTTAGTACCTATTTATTCAATTAAATACTTTTTTTTCCTTTAGTAAATTGCAGAATTAATTTGGTGCCTTTATTGATTCTCAAGTGAATAAATGGAAAGAATGACTAAAACGAATATATTTAGCTAAAGGAAAACATTGACCTAAATTAAAGATTTTCCAGAAATCATTCTTAGTCCATAAAGTTAAATCTACCTGTCTTCCCTAGGCTACATGAAAAAATGACTTCATTAGCCTTTAGTAAGTGGTAGATGAAATAGAAATAATTAATTTTTCTGGGAATATTTTGCAGTATTAATATGAAGTTATTCATATTCCTAACAAAAGAACAAAGGATGGGCTAGGTGATGAATCAGAGAATTAAGAGAGGTTTAACACTGGTCCCAGTATTTGACAAAAAGCTTGAAAAAATTAAAAATAGTATACCAAATTGAAACATTTAGATAGGATACCATTCCATGCTTAATTTCCCTGCATATTTTTACCCAGACTATGAAGCCGGAGGTCAATTCTATGAAGCTAATACCTTCCTATTTCTAGAAAAATGGCTTTTAAGGACTAAATAAGCCATCCAGGATTTGGAGAACACATTTCTTTCTTTCTTAGGCTGCTGTGTAGATTTTTTTTTCCCCTTAACTTGGAGATCTTCAAATACTTCAATTTTTCTATAGTTGATTAAGTAAATCCTTGAGAATGGCAGGAAGTGACTTCAATAGAAAGCTTTTGGGTAGGTTAACAGGCTCTGACTTCTGGGAAAGCTTTTGTTAAATTTACTTAAGGCCTTTCCAAAGTATGGGTTGTACAAAAGACCATGCAAAAGTTTCGTTTCTTCATTATTAAGAAACCTTTTCTCATTTGTGAGATCTGAGAATTCCAATTTTCTTTTCCTATTATGCAACTTATTGGTGTGGGGCTTACATTCTCCATGGCGCATGGTGGAGTGTGTGCCCTACCCACCATGGGGTAGACAGAGCCAGTTATGATTAAAGATGTCCCAGGTGTGGTGACTGGCCAGAATCTGAGCTCTTTACTGTCTTAACAATCATGGCTCATCCTGAAGTAAGCGTTATAAATAATTTTATACTCATCTTTTACTGTACCTAATATTTAGGAGAATATCTTGTCTCCAAAGAGAGAAGGCAGTTGAAGAAAAAGGAGACAAAGACAACATAGCAATAACTTGAAGTTATGTGACTTTTATGTCACTATCATTTAAACTTCATGTCACAATTGAGCTGTGTCTTTATTGTCTAACCTGAGAGTCACTGGAAGGACATAATATTTTGCAGAGTGTTCAGTTTTTTACTTTCTCTCTTTTTAAAATTTTTTATTTATTCTTTATGTGTATGAGTGTACTGTCTGCATGTAAGTCTGTGCACCCATGTTGTGCAATGCCGCGGAGGCCAGAAAAGGGTGTCGGATTCCCCTGGAATTGGAGTTTAAAGACGCTTCTCAGTCACCATGTGGGTGCTGGCGATCGAACCCGGGTCCTCTGCAAGAGCAGTCAGCGCTTTTAACTGCTAGGCCATCTCTCCAGCCCCTACTTTCTGTTTTAAAAACTGAAAAATGAGTCAAGCATGGTGCCACTCACCTTTAATCCGTGCCCTTGGGAAGGAGAGAAAGGTAGAACTCTATGAGTTTCAGGCCAGACTGGTCCTCACAGCAAGTTCTAGGCTAGCTGAGCTTACACAATGAGATCTTATCTCAAGCAACAGAGGGAGCTAAACTCAAACAAGTAAATATGATAGAATATTTGTGGTATGAATTTAAATTTACCACTGAAGAGGTGTTTCCAACCTAAGAAATATTCAATGTAAATAAAGTTTTAAAATTACATTACAAAGAGTTGTATATTTTATTCACATCTTTAATTAATTAATTAACTAATTAATTAATTTTTTTGATCTTTTTAAGACAGGGTCTCCCTGTAGCTCTGGTTGTTCTGGAACTCACTCTGCAGACCAGGGTGGGCTTGAACTCAACAGAGATCAGCCTGCCCCTGCCTCTCAAGTGCTAGGCTTAAAGGCGTGCACCACCACGCCTGGCTAACATCTTTAATTTATATGAAGTAAAGATTAATTTATTTTTTCTTATTTCAAAGGATTTTCAAAAGTGCCTAAATGAATACTGTATTATAACTTATATTCTATATGTCATAGGCAGTACATTTTGTGACATTTGGGAGCACAGGCAGTGCCTACATTCATTCCTTAGTTTAATGCTTAGACAGTTTATTTAAATTCACTGTGTTACAGTTTGTTTATAAAATGGGGACAGTAATACTTCATGGGAATTTATCAGAGTCCATTAAGCTAACATCTGCCGTGTGTATTTTAGTATTGAATATTACTCATAATATATAAAATTGGCTTTTGTCTACTAGAATTGACATAATCTGATATGTATTAGGGGTTATCTCTTTTAGATACTCTCTTAACTTTGTGAAATACCTGTTAAGTAGATATATGTCTTTTGTATATCAGCAATTCTCAAGGGATGTACAATGTCTCTGTACTCTCAGCAATATTTTAAAGATTTATGTATTTTACATGTTTGAGTGTTTTATCTGCATGTATGGATGTAAAACATGTATGTGCCTGGTTCCTGCCAAAGCTAGAAGAGGGGATTGGATCTCCTGGAACTGGAGTTACAGAGGGTTGTGAGCCTCTATGTGGGTGCTGGATAACAAACCCTGGTCCTTTGTAAGAGCAGCAAGTTCCCTTAATCACTGACCTATCATCTCTGCAGCTGTGTCCTCAATATTTTATTCACACAAAGTAGACTTAGCAGGAATTCTTAAAAAATTTGGCTATTTAATATTTTAAATTAATTTATTTGGGGCGTGCACACACACATGCTCGTGTGTGTGTGTGTGTGTGTGTGTGTGTGTGTGTAGGCATGGGTGTACAGCTTGCAGCAGTCCTCTCCTTCTATCATGTGAGTTACAGTGATTGAACTCAGATCATCATGAATGGTCAATTCAGTGCCTTTACCCACTGAGCCTTCCAGCTGGCTCTGAATATTTATTTTTTAAATGATAGTGAGCTTTAAAATGTCTAGAAACTGTGGTTTAAGTGACAAAACGTCTTTCATAGTCAGATTATATTTAAGTGTTAAGGGGATATGACCAGCCTCTGAGAAGTATTTAGCATATATATTGAAAACTCTGTTAAGCCTCTTACCAATCAGCACGTCTATATTACCTATACATTTGGCTGTAAAGCAATTGGGTCTGTAGAAAAGAGTTTTGGTAAGGTTATTTTTATTGTTCTGAAATCATGGCATTGCCTCCCAGCCTTCTTATGTTGTATTATTAAAGCAGTCAAATTACATAGCTGGACACGGATTTTCGAGAGGGTGCACGTATGCTCAACTGGCCAAGATGAAGTTTCAGCCCTGACACAATGTAAGCAATCAGGGAAAATTTAAATAAATCCATCAAAACCAAAGTTTTTATCTCTAGAACTCACGTGAAAGGTCTTCAAGGTCTTAATAACTACCATTCAGACTTAATTTTAGGAAAATAAAAAGAAGTATAAAATAAAACACCAAGACTGACCTAAAGTATCAGCTTTAAACTTATCAAGTAGGAACATTATAACAAAACAGATAAAACAAAAACCATTATTCTTATCCTCAATACATTTTGTAAAACAGTGGCTTCCATCTGTTGCTAAGTAGCTTTGTTTGACGAGTGTTATACGATATGCTTGTCTGTAAATATAATATTCCATAACTAGTGTATGGTAAGAAATTTCATTTTTCTAGAGATTTGACCACAAGAGGCTTTTCTCTAGGCTCAGTGTCCTCTCCAGCCCTGTGCATTTGGCTGAGTTCATAGTGGCTCTCACGCCTTGTGAGGGTTCCAAGTCTAATTAGATAGCTGTTGACCATGCCCTAGACAACAGTACCTCCAAGAGCCTCACTCTTAAGCGAGATACACTCTCCATTTCCCAGCTGCCATGGGTTGTCAGTAGTTCCTCAATTAGGGTTGGGAATTCTTACCCACCTTCCCAAGTCCATGCTTGATTTTTGTCTGTCTTGAGCTTATGTGGGACTTGCGCATGCATGCTGTCAACATTGCTGTAAGTTTTCCAATGCTCTGGGAAACTGTTTCCCTGTGGTCACCTACCACATCTGACTCATAAGCTTTCAGCCCTTTCTTCCACAATGATTCCTGAGCTTTGAGAGGTAGAAGTTTGATATAAATGTCCTATTTAAAGATGAGCACTCTGTACCCCCCTGTTTTCTGCAGGTTGACCAGTTGCGGGTCTCTGTGCTAGTCACCACCTGGTGCATAACAAAGCTTTTCTGGTGAGAGTTAGAGATGCATTAATCTATGGGTATAATAATAAGTCATCAGGATTCAGGTTAATAAAATTACTATTTAAGGAGAATAGTAGTATTAAACTCTCTCCTGTGGCCTGTGACCCATCTAGCCACGGGTTCCCAGGTATGATATCAGTGTCATGTATGGGCTCCATCCTATGAAGCAGACCTTAAATCCAATTAGAAAGTGGTTTGCTACTCCCACCGTATTCATGCACTGTTGTGGCTCCTAGGATTCACAGCTGGGCACAGCTGATGATTAATTTTTTCTTCCAGTAGCATGCATAGGAATATGAAAGCTGGCCAAGAGATGAAACTTTAAAGTCAGTACGTTCAAGCTTGATTTCTACTCATCTGTCTCACAGCTCACGTAGCATCTTCAGCAGTATGGCCATACTGTCCTGTTCTGGTCGGTACCCAAGAGCAGCAGCAATGACTACTATTATTTGAGGGTCTCTGGGACCTGTGGTCAACAGCTTTAAAGAGGGAGTCCATCCCTGACAATGAGCATTTACTATTTGTACAGTAGAGACAATGTGCTCTTGTTTTAAGGTAACTCCATTTAATCTCTTCCTAATGCATATGTATATACTTTAAGAAGCTTCTATGGTAGTGGGGTCATATGGCTTTTTGCAAAGGCTTTTAAGATGTTTTTAATATTTCCATATGTTTATATTTTTGGATGCGAACATGGGGTTTCTGGGTTTGTTACTTATAGTACTAACCACATTGGCTCTGTGCATCCTTTTTTTACCCCAGGTGAGTTGAGCCAGACAGATATGGTCAATGCTATGCCAGACAGGAAACCTGCAAATGTGAATGTGGAGTTCATTTATGCATCAGCATCTCCCCTCCTAAGAGAAGAACAACTTCCCTAAGGTAGACACATTCTCCTTAGAGAAGAAGGGAAGGGCTCAGACTCTTCAGAATGCAAATTGATGTATACTGTGTGGTGTTGGTAGTGTCATATAATGTTATGTCCTGGGGTCTGGGATCTTATGGTCCTTTGAAATGTAATCACATCTTCCCAGGATGGAAAAATCTCCTTAGGTATCTCTCACTTCCATTCATTCATCATTTAACTTCATGAGTTTTTCCTTTAATCCAGGTTCCAGTAAGATTTTCCTAGAAAATCCTAATCTTGCAGAAATATGTGAATACTCATTCCTGGCAGCACAGACACAACAGGCTTCTTGGTGGACAGTAGCTGCACAGTCAGTGTTTTTAACTATTATTTCTCTAAAGAGTAGATTCTTCCCTTCACTACTCCTCCAGTATTGCTGAGCTTTGAGATTTTGTTTTAATTAGTAGTTTTAATAGGATTAAATGATGTACTATTTCTAAATGCATTAATTCTTATAACTTTGATACTGTATCTTGATAATTATTGAGTTGGTAAAATGTTATTCTTTGAATTATGTATACCCTTTATCACCTTTTAGTATACTAAAAAGGACTTCATTGATTTCATCAGTAAAGCATATTTTATTTAATTATCTTTAGTTAAGTCTTAGAATGTGAACTGAAATCTGAAAGAGAATTCATCCCTGGCTTTGTTCATTAAAGAACAGTACAGCAGCCCAGTAATCATTTAATGACCAACGGGCACAATTTTATCATGGATTTTTAATCATTAAAATGAGCATTGCTGAGTTGTTTAGTTCCTCTGAAACAGGCACTTGTGTCCTTATTTGTAAAAAGTGTGTGTGAAAAAGAAACTGACTTAGAGATGGTTAGTGATGGTCAGCTAAGACCAACCCGGCTTTCCTGGGTGGTTCCATCTACAGTGACAAACACTTCATCACAGGCAACCAAAGAGAAGGCAATTTATGAAGCCACAGTAAAGCCTGAAGCGACCCAAACCTGGCAGAGGAAAGGCAGGAATACCGCCTAAAGAGGTATTCGGGCATGGGGCTGTGGGTAGCTGTAAGCGGGCCAATGTTAGTTTCAGAAAAAGACTGCTGATTTCTGAGTCAGGCTGTTGTTTTCTGTGCTATAATTTTTCTTTATTAGTTGTTTTTATTTATTGACTTGCTTTCCACATAAACTAAGGGGTATTACAGATTTTAAGAACTCTCTTTGGGAATATATAAGAAAAGTAGCAAATAATATGAAAGTTTTTCTTTTATTCTTGGGGTGAAAACACATCTCTTTGATAAGTTACATAATGCCCAAGCTGGTAGTTGATGGCCCCTGCTTCTTCTTTTGCTGTAAATTGAAATAAGAAGCCATAGTAGGGCTCTCAGGAAAACATAAGGAATAAGAGATGTGTAACCTGTTTTCGTCATTCAGAGTTCTTGTGAGATATTAGAAGTTGTGGGGCTGATAACTAGGACTTTGGATATTATATCAGCCATTTCTCCAAACAGTTTCTTCCCAAAATCAACCATTTCAGAATTCTTCCCATCCCAATTTGCAACATTTATGTCAGATTTGCTATTCTGTTTAAGACAGCCTACAAACAGAAGCATTAACTAGTGACTTTGTAACTCTATGTGGAGTAACTGATATTTATTTTTTTAACGTTTGCTCTTCTTTTTTTATTAATTTTATTTATTTCTGTATGTGTATGAATGTACTGTCTGCATGCAAGTTTGTGCACCCGTGTCGTGCAATGCCACGGAGGTCAGAAGAGGGTGTCGGATTCCCCTGGAACTAGAGTTCTCCTGGAATTGGAGTTTCAGACAGTTCTTGGCCGCCATGTGGGTGCTGGGGATCGAACCCGGGTCCTCTGTAAGAGCGGTCCAAGCTCTTAACCACTAGGCCATCTCTCCAGCTCCCGTAACTGATATTTATTAAGAAAAACCCATTAGTGAACACCTCACTTAGCTGTCATCAAAATGTTAATCCAAAGGCATTTATTATAAATCTCTAAATTTGCTAATAACTGTGCTAAAAACATCTTTTAGAACTCTTTGTAATGTTCCTAAGCTTTTCCTTGCATCCAGGTTGATGAGACAGAAGGACCACAGTTCACGGCTAGTTTGGGCTATAGAGAAGGTTTGGGGCAGGCTAGGCAACTTAGTCAGATCCTGTCTCAGAATCAAAAGAAAAAAAGTGGGAGATAGCAGTGGGAGCATGTTTGCCCACCATGTGCAGATCACTAGGTTCAGTTCCAGCAAAGCAATAGAAATAAAACAGCTAAAGATAGGACAAATGCAAGGATTAAGAGATCAAGTGACCCATAAGAGAGTTGAATTCAAAGGAAGCCTAAAATTTGAACTCAATCTTGCTGTGGAAGTATCTTGTCAGTGTAGAACTTTAAGACCCCAAATGTACCTGGATGAACTGGACTCATTCACATTTTAAGATTCACATCAAAATCACTCTCTTGTTATAACAAAATAAACCCAAATATTTAATAAGCGTGTGCAGGCCTGTGTGCTTACAAACAGCAGGTTTCTAGTTTAGATTTTCCAGTGACTCTTTTGTGACTATGTGAAACCATTTAATCATTTGAATAATCCATGTTTTATTTCATGTATTTAAGTTTAATTAAAACATTTAATGTCTTTCCTAGGACTAAAATTAGAACACTAAATCAATAGCAGTGTACCTATAAGGTATCCCAAGTATTTTCAATTATGCCAGTACTATGTACGGGCTTTCCTAGAGCCTTTGGAAATATAATTAAGATGTTAACAAACAAAAAGAATATATTTGAAAAATAATGGGCTAATATTGTCCCACATTTGACCCTTGGATGGTTACACTTTTATTTAAACTCCACATCATCTCAGGCCTTTCATATTGAGGCACCATGAGAACATTACGTTTCTAAAATTATGGCTGTAATTACCTCTTTCCTTAGTCCACTACATTATGAATGTCAGTGCCATTCAAAGGCTGCAAATATTTTAATTTCATATATTAAATTTAAGTATTGATGTGTATCTCCTATGATTGTAGAGAGAATATATCAATGAAGGAAATGTGTGAGGGAATTAATTTTATTTGGTCTAAGCTGGAAGTCCTTGAATATATTCTGTAAGGCATGTACAGTGCTTATAATACTTAGTAAGGCTTGCTGGGATTTGGGACAAAAGATACAGAAGTCATTCTTGTTCAGCACACAGAGCCATGCTTATGAGAAACACTGGCAGTGAGAAAGGAGGACAGTGTAGGAATAAAAGTGTAAACTGTGGAGTCAGGTAAATCCAAGTTTGAATACAGCCTCCAACACTTAGTTTTGGTGACTGAAAGTTACTGGTTCTTATCTTCAAAGAGAAGGTAGAGATAGTTCTGACTCTGTAGGGATTCATGAAGATTAAGCTCAGAGAAGATGGATGTAGTCTGGATGCTTGGACCAGTGCTGGGATGTGGGAACACTATAGTTACTGTTCTCATTCAGTGCCTTGCTGACTGAGTACGAGTTAAAGGAGGGACGAGTTGGAAGAGGTTTTATCTAGCTCTGCTTCCACTGAATCTGTGTACAGAATGCTTTTAAATGGTCAATTCATAAATGCATGCCAAAATTTGTGTTTTGGTGTTGAGGTGAGTTCAAGTTCAATCAGCTCAATGTGGGCTAGAACTTAGATATGACCATCAATGTTTTAGTTTTTCTTCCTTGTATATATTCCAAAATGGTATTTAAATCCCACCCTACCTTTGTCTCCATTGATTCTTTCTACATGAAATTATGTTTCTGAGATATTTTTAATTCTTTTCTTATTATTTAATTTCACAGTTTTCTTTATATATATTTTAATAGAATTTTTGTCATTTTATATAATAAATATTAATCATATTTCAACCCCCATCCTCCATCTGTACCTCCTATCACTCCCCCCACAAATGTAAAGGCCTACTGAGTCAAACCTTGGAACTCATATGTCCCTTGGTACAATTTCACACACTGGAGTCTAGTCAGCCTAGCCTTTTCATTTTCTTCTTTGTAGAAAAACTCTGTGTATATGCATGTATGTTCATGTGTAAATGTGGCCATATATGCCAGATCTGTGTGTGTCAAGGAACTTCTGCAGATATTAGCCTTCAACTCACACCTTGTTAAGGTCGTGTCCTTGTGCATGCTGTCACCATTGTTATGAGTTCCTTTGTGTGACTGGCCAGCTGTCTGGAAAACCTTTTCCTTGTTGTCATCCAGCCCTCTAGCTAGCTCTTGGGGAAGTGGGTAAGAAATCCCACCCCAACCTAGGGAACTGACGGCTGCTGGGAGGTGGAGAGACAGTGTCCTACAGGGATGGGGCTTTTGGTGGGCCCATGGATGGACTCACATTGAAAGATACTTAGGGATACAAATCAAACTCTACAGGCTGAGAGCACTTTAAATTTGGCAGAGGGAAGTGGGGGTGGTGAAGTGGATACAGGAGAGAATCTAAATACCATCAAACTATGTTATATGAAAATTACAAAAATTCAATAATAAATAAATATGAAATCTTTGTTTGATTATTACCAAATAATATTGACTAAAAAGTAACAGGGCTACTTGTTGCTGGATTGCAGGCTCCTTATCTGCAAGCTTCAGAGGATCTCCTGTGTCCTCCAACAGTCTTGTTATGAGGGCCATAGACATACATGGTCACATCTAGCTACATGGATTCTGAGGGTTCAAATGCAGGTCCCCATGCTTAAGCTCAAGAACTGTGTCTATTCAGCTGTCTCATCTTCGATCTGTTTATTTTCCTGCTTCAAAGCAATCTCTCCTTTTCTTTTGAGGTGCTTTTTTTTTCTTTTTTGGTCTTTTTGAGACAGCTGGCCTGGAACTCACTCTGTAGACCAGGCTGGCCTTGAACTCACAGAGATCCGCCTGCCTCTGCTTCCCAAGTACTAGGATTAAAGGTGTGCGCCACCACACCCAGCTTGAGGTGCTTCTTACATTAAAAGTGTATCTACATCCTATACCTAAAATACAACAAATGAATGTTCCCTTGATGTTTTCACTGTTTTTCCTGATCTAACAATCTATTTTTCTTCCTTTTTAATTTTGTGAGACAAATTCTCACTATGTAGTCCTAGCTGTCCTGAAACTTCCAGGCTGATTTCAAACTTACAGAGATGTGCCTGCCTTTGCCTCCTGAGTATTAGGATTAAAGAACTGTGGTGCCAGTCCTCCTAGCATCCATCTATTTTCTAACTCCTCAAGCTAATATTAAATTTTGAAGACTGATGCAGTTGATGGCTGTTGTCTCCTTCTCCTGACACAATATTCCCAGCTGATTGCATTCTGTCTCCTGCTGTCACAGTGCCACAGGAATTGCTGTGACAGAGGTTCTTTGGGATGCCGCCTCTAATGGATATTTTTTATCAGTGACCTACTTACTATCTTGCTTCCTTTGTGATCTGGGTTACTCCTGCCAAGCAATTGGTACAGTTTTGACTCCCATAACTGACCTAGCCCCAAGTGTCTCCATAGACACTTGTTCCATGAGTTTTCCCTCTATCCTTCTATATCTTTAGTATTGGTCCCACTCGGATTTTGTGGATCTACAAGGTCTGTCATATATACAATTTATATTTTATATACAATTTTAATGTACAATTCCGTCTACTCTACATGCATATTTCTCAAGTTGTTCTGTTATTCTAATCTACAATTTTGTCTTGATTTCAGACAGACACTGTAATTGATTTTCTCGATGAATTCTTTGAATGTCTCACAAACAAGTGCCTCAAGTGTCTGTAATCTGATGTCTTTTTTTCCTGTAAACTCTCCCATGTTTCTGTAATTTCCAAGTTACTGCAATTTTACCTATTCATTCTCTCAAGTCTAGCAGCACTTGCGGTTTTGACTTCTTTTGAACACTCCCACATCTCCTTACTTGCCCATTACTAGCAATTTAATTCCTAAAATTTATCAGTCTTGTCCCCTGCATTCTATTTCTCACTGATGGTTCTCACTGGCTTAGTCACTTTGCTGTCCTCCCACTGTTAACTGCAAAATCCCTGTCTATACTTGCCTTGTGTCACCATACCAGGGTTTAAATGCTTTATGATCTAGTGTAGAACATAATGTGATGTATTGGTGAGGATTACAGAAAACATTTTTGTGAAGAGCCTGGAAAGAAGGTGGGGACAACGATCCAAACAGAATAAAAGCAACAGTGCAGGGTAGGTTGCATTGGAGACAGACTTAGGTTCCATTTGGTGACTGTCTTGCTGTATCAGCATCAGATATCATATGAAAATAGAGCAAATCAGTTCACTGGAAAGAAAGAATGACCGTAGGGACATGGCTGTGTAATAGTTATAAATTAGCTTGGTCTTTGACATCTAGACAAGAGGGGCCATAGTTGGACTGAACTTAATGACAAAGTAAGATGTCTGGTAAGAACTTTGAGAGCCATCTGCATTTCCATATTAGAAAGGGGCCTGCATAGTTCTACCTGTGCTGGATAGCGTTAGTGTCAACTTGACACACCTGGGTTGAGGGAGCCTCAATTGGGGAATTGACTCCACTGGACTGGCCTGTGGCCACATCTGTGGAGTATTGTCTTGATTGTTGGGCAATGTGGGAGGGCCCAGCCCACTATGGGTGGTGCCACCCTGGGCAGGCTGTCGTGTACCGTATAAGAAGGCAGGCTGGGCACGGGCCAGGGGAGCAAGCCAGTGAACAGCATTCCTCCATGGCCTGTGCTTCAGCTCCTGCCTCCAGGTTTCTGCCCGAGTTCCTGCCTTGGGCTCCCTGGAGTGATGAACTGTGACCCAGGAGATGTAAGCTGAATATACCCTTTCCTCCCCAAGTTGGTGTCGGTCAGAGTGTTTTTGTCACAGCAATGGAAGACAACTAGAACACTACCACACAGAAGAGGAGGTGGATTATGGCAAGGAGGAGAGAGATGCTTCTATTGCGGCAGAATTCGCATGTTGTTCTCCAAGATCAGAAGTGAAAATAGCATGCGTTATCATGAGCCAGAGTAAGAGAATGTGTATATGTTGTTGATGGATCCGAAGGGTCTCCTAGACAAGAACAATGAACTGAACAGAGGTATCTGAACTTAAGATCAAGTCTGGAGAGCTAGCAGTCTGAAACTGACAAGCAAACAAATCTACCCAGGAAGCCTGTGAAAATAAGATTGAGTTTAGGCCATCAAGAAACAGCATAGAAATTTGAACATAAAAAGAAATCTATCACAAGCATAGAATATACACACGAGAAATTAGATTATTCAAATCCTGGGCTTCAAGAAAAAATATTGAAAAACAAAAATATGGTAGATACTGTTGAATAATTAGAGAATACAGGAGGGAAACTGAAGTTCCTTCTAGATCTTAGAAGAATATTTATTATCATTATTCCTCTTTTTGAAATCTATTAATAGCATACCCAGGTTCCATGTAGTTTTATACATGCATATATACACACATAAATATATGTATTTACAAACATACACACACATGCACACACATCCACACACATCCACATATACACATACACATACACATACACACATACAACATGGATGTTGAGGGGTAATTGGGACACCAGAGGCAGCAGTATAAAAGGAAGGAAGAAGAGGAGAGGACAACAGGAAGAATGATATAGTATTGCAGTTTTTTTCCTGAGGGTTGGGGACAGAAAGGAATCAGGGTAGGAGGGAAAACAAAGTATTAAATGATAATGATTGCAACAAATGACTTATGTCATACTTATACTAAATTAGATTAAAAATTATCTGCATTTGGAGGGAATGCAAACTGGTTACTGTTTGTATTAGTCACTTTTCCTGTTGCTGTGATAAAACTACCATGACAAAGGGAACTTATAAAAGGAAGAGTTTGAGCTTATGATTGACCATTTCAGGGAATTAAGAGTCCTTTGTGGTGGGGAGGCATGGTGGCCGGGGCTCGAGCAGAAAGCTGGGGTTCACATCTCCAATGACCACTGGAAGCCAAGAGAGAGAGAAACTGGAGCCTGCCTGCAAGGCTTATTGAACTCACTAAGCCCATCCCCCAGTGACATACTTCCTCTAGCATGGCCATACCTTCTAAGATCTCCCAAAACAGTGCCACCAACTGGGGACAAAATGTCTAAATACTTAAAGGCTATGAGGGACACTCTCATTCAAACCACCACACTGTTTCTCATAAAAGCAGATACTTCCTATGATCCAGCATCCTAATGTAATCAGAAATCCTCTGTATGATATCATTATCAAGCCGACAATGGTCACATAACTACCAATCCCACCTCCTTCTCATCACCCAACACTCATGGTTTTAGCAACTTCCACAACTTTATTACCAAGGCATCTTCATGTACCAGGAACTGAAGTCGTCACCCCTGTGACATATATGTTCTTATCCAAGTCTATCATATGAGGTGTTGCATCTTATGGAGAATAAAATTCTTCTGATTGTTATGATAAATTAAATGTCTGTACCTCCCAAAGCCTATGGCTAAGTATTAATAAACTTGTTAAGTCCACTGCAGTGTAGAAGTGTTCTACCTGCGGGTTGGTGAGGGCTGTGAAACAATCTTTCTCAAACTGAGTAACTTAATAGAAAATCATTGTCTGACCAGCCCTCTTTGTTGGGATTAGTTCCACCTAAGAGCTCTGAGAGAGAATCTGTCTCCTCTCGGCACTGGTGATTTTCATGCACTCTTTGGTATTCCTTGATAGATAGTTGAATGGACAGATAGATACATAGAAACATGGGCACATGGATATATAGAATGTAGAGAGATCCAAATTTATCATTTTTCTCTGGACAGTGATCTTGGCATATTAGGGACTCACATCACTTCAGCATGATTTGATTATAACCTAAATACAATATGTAAGCTACCAGTTTTCAAAAAAGTTCATATTCTAGTACCCTAAGGAGTTGGAATTTAATATAGGAATTATTAGGGCAGACCATTTTACCCATAATACCCTGTCATAGCAGAGTTTCCAACTGAGGATCCAAGTGTGTATGAGATTTTAATCCTGGATGCTACAGACTTTCTCTGGAAAGACATGAACAAGTGTCTTTGTACATATGACAAGGCAGATGACAGACCAAAGAAATGATTCTACCCAAGTCTAACTCGGCAAACACATGAGCTTGTTGAGCTTCCTTAGAAGAGCATGGTGAGGGGTTGCTTACAGGAGCATGTGCAACTCAAAGGCAGGGTCATCTCTGAAAAGCAAACATCAACATGGGTGACTTGTGCAAGCTGGATCACTGGAGCTTCCCAAAGAAGCTGTAGGTAATGCGACCAGTCTCCTCATCCTAGAGAGTGTTTGTTCCTGCTTATTTATTTTTTTATTTTTTTTATTTTTTATTTTTTTAATATATATTTTGTACAAGATTATCAAATCTAGACCCATGTCCCCCTCCCTAACCCCCCACCCAACCAGAGCTCATGCATTCTGCCAAACATGCTTTTCATCTCTTTCTCAGTCTTTCTCAATATTCTCCATGTGGAAGTTGACTGTTTTGAGCAGAAGTTCACTGTTTCAGTCAGTTCTTTGATGCAGTCCTTTCTGTTGTTGTTGTTGTTGTTGTTGTTGTTTTGTGTTTTCCAATAATATGCATCACTCCCAACTGCTGTGGACAAAAGTTCAAGGGGCCATGCACAAGAAATACCTTACAACGAGGTTAATGGACACTACATCCACAGATGAGGGATACCAGTCGCATTTGTGTTTTTTTTGGGACTGTGTTTACTTCACTCAGCGAGATGTACTCTAGCTCCAGCCATTTTCCTGCAAGCTCAATGATGGTCAGTCTTTCTTACTGCTGCATAGAACTCCATTGTGTAGATTGTACCAACAGTTTTCTTCTCGATCCACTCGTCAGTTGGGGGCATTTGGTTTGTTCCAAGCTCCTTGTATTATGAAGAGAACTGAAATAAACACAGCCATGCATGTATCTCTGTAGTGGGTAAGTCTTGAGGATACATGCCTAGGAGCGGTGTGCTGTGGTTGAGTGGCAAGTTAATTCCAATTCTTCCTAGATGGTTCTCCACACGCTGTTTTTCCCATATGGCTGCATAGTTGTTTACTTCCACCAGCAGTGGATGAGTTTTTCCCTTTCCACAACCTCTCCAGCACTTGGTGTCATTTGTGTTTCTTGGTCCTAGCCGTCTGATTGGGAGTAAGATGATATCTGAAGTGGTTTTGGATTTTGCATTTTCTCCTAGTGAATAGAGGATGTTGAAACACTTCTTAAGGATGTTTCTCAGCCATCTCTAATTCCTCACTTGTGAAGTCTCTGTTCAGCTCTTTGCTCCATCTATTGAGTGGGTCATTTGTTTTCTTTCTTCTTTGTTTTTTGAGTAGTTTATATATTCTGGAAATCAATGCTTTGTCAGATGTTTCTGTGGTGAAGGTTTCCTCCCGCTCTGTGGGATTTCTCTTCACTTCCTTGATTGTTTCTTTTGATGTACAGAAACTTTTGAGTTTAATGAGGTCTCTTTTGACCATTGTCAACCTTAATTCTTGTGCATCAGCTGTCCGATTTAGGAAGTCTTTTCCTATGCCTATGTCTTGTAGTCTACTGCCAACTTTTTCTTCTATTGCTGTCAGAGTTTGGGGTTTCACGTTGAGGTCTTTGATCCATCTGGAGTTGACTTTTGTACAGGGTGAGAAGTAGGGGTTTAATTTCATTCCTTTTTAATTTTTTTATTTTTTTAATTTTTAAAAATTTTATTTATTTCTGTATGTGTATGAATGTACTGTCTGCATGCAAGTTTGTGCACCCGTGTCGTGCAATGCCGCAGAGGTTAGAAGAGGGTTTCAGATTCCCCTGGAACTGGAGTTCTCCTGGAATTGGAGTTTCAGACGATTCTCTGCCGCCATGTGGGTGCTGGGGATCGAACCCGGGTCCTCTGTAAGAGCGGTTGGCGCTCTTAACCACTAGGCCATCTCTCCAACCCCTAATTTCATTCTTCTACAAGTGGTGATCCAGTTTTGCCAACACCACTTGCTGAAGATGCTGTCTTTTCTCCATTTTGTCTTCTTGGCCCCCTTGTCAAATATGAGATGGCTGAAATTGTATGTGTTCAGGTTTGGATCTTCAGTTTTGCTCCATTGGTCAACAGGTCTGTTTTTGTGCCAGTACCAGGCTGTTTTTATGATGATAGCCCTGTAGTATAGTTTCTGGTATAGAGATCCCCCCTGTGTAGCTCTTTTCACTCAAAGTTGTTTTGGCTATTCGGGGTCTTTTGTTTTTCCAGATGAACGTAAGGACATTTTTTTCCAAGCCTGTGAAGAAACTCTTGGGGATTTTAATTGGGATTGTGTTAAATCTATACAAGAGTTTAGGTAGAATGGACATATTTACAATATTAATTTTCCCAATCCATGAGCATTGGAGGTTTTTCCATCTTCTGATGTCTTCTTCAATTTCTTTCTTTAAGGGTTTAAAATTTTTGTTGTAGAGATCTTTGGTATCTTTGGTTAGGTTTGATCCTAGGTATTTTATTGTTTTTGTGGCTATTGTAAGTAGGAAGGTCTCCTTGAATTCCTTCTCCAGTTGCTTGTTGTTGGTGTAAAGAAAGGCCACTGATTTTTTTTAGGTTAATTTTGTATACTGCCACTTTCCTGAATCTGTTAATCCATTTCTACGAGTTTTCTGGTGGAGTTTTTAGTATCCCTTAAATAAACAATCATATCATCAGCAAATAGCGATAGCTTGACTTCCTCTTTTACAATTAGTACTCCTTTAATTTCATTTTCTTGCCTTATTGTTCTAGCAAGTGTTTTAAGCACTATATTGAAGAGGAGTGGTGACAGGGGCCAGCCTTATATTGTTTTCTTTGTTTCTATTTCATTGATTTCTGCTCTGATTTTTGTTATTTCTTCCTGTCTGTTGCATTTAGGGCTCATCTGTTGTTGCCTCTCAAGTGCTTTTAGCTGCAGTGTTAGATCATTCACTTGTGCTCTTTCTGTTTTTCTAATGTAGGTACCCAGGGCTATAAACTTACCTCTTAGGACTATTTTTAAGGTATCCCATAGGTTTCGTTGTGCTGTATTGTCACTGTCATTCAGTTCCAGGAATGCTTTTATTTCTTTCTTTATCTCTTCCTTGACCCATTCATTATTCAAAAGTGTGTTGTTACTCTCCATGTGTTCTTGTAGGCAGTAGGGCTTATCCTGGTGTTGATGCTGAGTTTTATTGCACCTTGGTCTGATAGAATGCATGAAATTATTTCAGTCTTTTTGTATTTGTGGAGCTTTCTTTTGTGTCCCAGTATGTGGCCGATGTTGGAGAATGTTCCATGGGGTGCTGAGTAGAAAGTGTATTCTCTGGTATTGGGGTGGAATATTCGGTAAAGGTCTATGCAGTCCATTTGGTGTATCATATCATTCAGTTCAGATGTCTCTCTGTTTATTCTATGTCCTGTTGACCTGTCCAAAGGGCTCAGTGGGGTATTGAAGTCCCCTACTATGAATGTACTGGGGTTAGTGTGTGACTTGTGGTCCTGGAGAATTTTCTTTGTAAAGTTTGGTGCACCAGAGTTTGGTTCATATATATTCATAATTGTGAAATCTTCTTGGCGAATTGTTCCTTTGATAAATACGCAATGGCCTTCTTTGCCTCTTCTGATTTCTTTTACTTTGAAGTCTATTTTGTCTGATATTAAAAGAGAACACCTGCTTTCTTTTTGGTACCATTTGCTTGGAATATTTTTTTTACAACCTTTCACTTTAAGGTGGTTCCTGTCTTTGAAGGTAAAATATGTTTCTTGTAGACAGCATATCAATGGGCTCTGTTTCCTAATCCAATCTCCTAGTCTATGTCTTTTGATTGGGGAATTTAGTCCATTAATATTTAAGATTATGACTGATAGGTTTGTGTTGCTTCCTTTTGCCTTATTATCCATTTGTGGTTTGGGTAGGTTTCTACTTCTGGAGTTATGCTTTTATTGATTTCTCTTTCGAGGTGCCTGGGGATGGTTGCTCCTTTCTTCTGTCCTTTGTATTGCTTCAAGTATTCTCTGAAGGGTTGGTTTTCCGGACCTTCCATGACATAAACAAGATGTATTCTTTCATCTTGTTTATGTCATGGAAGGTTTTTCTCTCTCCTTCAACTATAATGGACATTTTTGCTGGGTATAGTAACATGGGTTGGCATCTGTAGTAGTTTGAATGAGAATGTCCCCCATGGGCATTAAGTGTTCAGATATTTTGTCCCCAGTTGGTGGCACTGTTCTTGGAGGTCTTCGAAAGTGTGGCCATGCTGGAGGAAGTACATCATGGGGGCAGGCTTAGTGAGTTTAACAAGCCTTGCTGTCTCCAGTCTCTCTCTCTTGACTTCCTGTGCTCATTGCAAGATGTGACCCTCAGCTTGCTGCTCCAGCCCCAGCCACCATGCTTCCCACCACAATGGACTCTAATTCCCTGGAACTGTCAATTGTAAGCTCAAATAAACTCTTCCTTTTATAAGTTCCCTTGGTCATGGTGGTTTGTCACAGCAACAGAAAAGTGACTAATACAGCATCTATTGTTCTTTAACACTGGGAATGCTTTGCTCCACGTTCTTCTTGCTTTCATAGTTTGCTCTGAGAAGTCAGTTGTAATTCTGATAGATTTCCCCTTATAGGTCACTTGCTGTTTTTCTCTTGTGGCTTTAAGGATTTTGTCTTTGTTTTGGGTGTCTAGCATTTTAACTATGATGTAGCATGGAGAGATTATTTTCTGATCTTATCTGTTTGGAGTTCTATGTGCTTCTTGTATTGGTATTGGTTTGTCTTTTTTTCATCTATTATTCTGTTGAAGATCTGATCAATACCATTATCTTGTGATTCTTCTCCTTCCTCTATTCCTATGATAAGGAAGTTTGATCTTTTCATAGTGTCCCACAGTTCCTGGTTGTTCCGCTTTTGTGCATTTTTAAATTTTTCATATTTACTTGAGGTTTTTAGTTGTTCTGTGTTATCTTCCAGGTCTGATATTCTTTTTTCTGCTTCCTCCACTCTGCTTCTGAGGCTTTTTCCATTCCTTTCCTCTTGATTGGATGAGTGTTTGATTTCCTTTTTCATTTCCTCATCTGATTTCTTTAGTATTTTCACTTCCTTTTGGAGCTTCTCAATCCCTTCCTGTAGCTCTTTGCTTTGCTGGTTGGTTTCCTTATCTTTTTCAACATGGGATCTTTTCAGTGTTTTCACTTTCTTCTTGAGTTCTTTGTTCTCTTTTCTTAATTCTTTGATTTGCTCTTTATAATCTTGTACTTCTTTAAGTATGTTCATGATTGTGCTTCTGATATCTGTGTCCTGGGCCATCCCCAGGGGGATCCCACTGTAGGAATCTTCCACAGGGTTGGTAGAGCTTGGTGTGGGATTATCCAGCACTTTTCGCATACTGTCTCTTCTTTGTGTTCCTGGCATATGGGCTTCTCCTTGCCTGTATTCCAATGTGAGCCTCTTCACTGTGTTGAAGGCTTGCTTTGCTTGCCTCCTTCAGATGTCTTCATAATCCCAGTTGGGGGGGGGGCTCTTTAGCCTGCGCCCTGGTACCTGCAGTTCAGGTGTTCTTGGGAGATCTCAGATCTCAAGACTCACAGAACCCCTCCTTTTATACCAGCTGGGAGGATAACTCCACCCCCACAGCCACAAAAGCCAATTAAGCCAAAGACAACTAGATTAAATCAAACAACAATCCACCTTGCTGAAGCACCCAGCTCCTACCTACCTACCTGTGCTTCAGGTGGTCTTGGGAGATCTCCAATCCTGTTCCTGCTTATGTAACCTCCGGGAGGAGCTTTCTGACTCTTGTAATGTTCATGATCTTGCTAAGTCTTATGATCTCTTACTTCTCTCCAGGGGAGAACATTTTAATTCAGAGGGAATAGCTTCACTAACATGGTTTATAGAAAATTTGTATTGGAATATTGGTTGGAATTCATCAGATTTTTCTGAACATTTGTTTCAGCTTGTCTGACAAGATTAAAAGGAGAATGTGAAACACAGTGTGATAACAAGCAGTATGGAGAGATGCTATCACCTTTTAGTGGATTCATGTTCCTATCCAGAACACACAGCTGCAACCAGATAGGTTAGCACTGTTATGGAATGAAGAACATACCTTGTTCCAGAATTGTTTGACACACAGGGAGCTGGAACACAGTTCTTGTCTGTGTAACTTCAAAGCCTTCTGACTGTATAGTGATGGCTAATAATTGTTGTCAGCTTGGTGTGCCTGAGAATGGGGAACATCAGTTGATGAACTTTCCCTATCAGATTGGGCACTGGACATGCATGTCTGCAGGACCTTTTCTTGATTGCCATTTGGTGTAGGAGAAGGCAAGTGGTCCTGGCCTTGTAGCTGTGAGCAAGCTAGTAAGCAGCAACCTCCATGGGCTCCACTTCACTCTGACCTTGAGTTCCCGCCCTGCCTTTCTTCATCAATGGATTGTGACAAGGAAGTCTAAGCCAAACACACCTTTTCATCCTCAAGTTGCTTTTGATGATGGCTTTTTAACCTAGAAACAGAAAGCAACAAGAGCAGTACAGCTTAAGTAAGTTTCCTACTCTGGTGCAGTCATTGTTGGTACTGACTGAATCTCTCTCTACAGAAAATCTTTTTGTTATCTATCTATCTATCTATCTATCTATCTATCTATCTATCTGTCTATCTATCTGTCAATCGATCTATCTTTCTATCTATCTATCATTTATCACCTAGTAATCTATCTATTATCTATCTATGTATCTATCATCCATTAACTTTATATCTCTTATCTACTTATCATCTATCTTCATATATCTTGTTCCAAATATTCTGACTCCTATACAATTAATCTCCAAGTTCCTAAGTGAGAGTTATGATTATAATCTAAATAATACCAGTATTAAGGGTGTTCATAATATTGATAACTCCAATAACATCAATAGATGTAAATAGAAACAATATCAGCATCCCATGTATTTATGTCTCCCCATGCCCAAATTGGCTATATCAGTAAATATAAAATAATTATTAGGACTATATCATTCATTTTTAATCACTTTAACATTAAGATTCCAATGTCACATTTGGTAAAATGTGACATTCCCTTGGCAACACATAAAGCCACATGTGATTTCTTTCTGAAAATAGAACTTCTTGTGGTTTGGAAGTTAATATCATGGCATTAAAATATCTAGGGGCTGGAGAGATGGCCTAGCAGTTAAGAGCACCGACCGCTCTTGCAGAGGACCCGGCTTTGCATTTGTAAATGCAAAGCCTAGACAAGCTGAAAACGGGAGAAGTATCAAAATTTATCTTTCTTTGCTAAGCAATCATTATTGTGTGAGTACATGAAATATCAAAATTATAGAATTATATTCGTTTTAATTTGCAAATATTCTGGGATGGATAATCAGTTCTGTCAAATGAAGTCTAAGAACCCACAGAAACTTTAAAGCAATTTAGAGTCTTTTAGCATCTTTAAAGAAAATTCAATAAGCACTTGAAAAACAAAATCGATGAAGATTTCACTTTTGATTCACAACAGGGTCCAAGTTTTCTCTCTGAGGCCATTTTTCCTAAACATCCAACAAAAATTGAAGAAATGGATCCATTCTTCAACCTTCATCAAGTCATTACCAAGGTAGGTGAGGAATTTTAGTTCTTTTTTCCTTCTTCATTTTTCTTTTTGTGGCTTTTCCTCGTTCATTGCGTTTTAATTCACAAAAGAGTATTGGATTTTTTAAAATGATTTTTTTTTCTGTATTGATGTGCTCATGGGTTTATGTTTTTAATCTATTAATGTATACCTATATCTATCTGTATGTATGTATGCATGCATGTTGATTGACATTGAGATGTTAAATTAGTCTTTCATCTCTGGGATGAATCCCAGTTGGCTATGATCACAGTTCTGTTTTCTTTGAGGCTGGATGTACTGTAGACGTCTCCAAGTTCATGCACTCTATTATGCCATGTAGTCATATTCTGGCCAATACCAAGAATGTGAGGAAAATGTGAGTGAAGAGTCTACGTTTAGACAAGGCCTGTTTGCTTGAACTCTGAGTGTTATTGAAAACACTTGGCTTTCTTAGAGAGAACATGGAAGCATTCTCCATCAGAGAGTTGACTGTATTCTCATCAATCTACTGTCCACACAAGTCCCGCCAACTACTTGCGGTTTGATTATATATGTACATATATATCATATATATATATGTACATATATATCATATATATATATATATATATATATATATATATGAAGGTTGGGTAACTAAATGAGCTGTGGATTCACAACTGGCCCATGAGATGAGGAAGCAATTTATGTACCAATCATGTCTGATACTTTGAGTACATCCATGCTCCACAGAGACAGCATTGGCTTTACCACAAACTGGTGGGTTGGGAAAGCCATCTCAAGACTCTGGAATTGCCATATTTGGGGGATACCAAGCCTTTTGGGTAGTAATAATTTTACAACCTCTGGGCGAAGTCAGATCCATAGTGAGTGGTGCTATAGGTGCTCCAGTTGGAGTCCATCAGCCACTCTCAACCCAAGGAGGCTGGGCCTCTACCCTTTCCTGGGTGTTAGCACTAGGTGTTAGATTCAAGCCAGGGTAGACCCCAGTGCAGAAGTATGCAGGACTCCAATAAAGATCACTTGGGTTTTAATGAGAGCACGGGGCTGCGTCGTGATTCGGGAACAGCACAGCCAGCCTTGTTTTTTATTCTTAAGTACACCTCTCTTCAAGAATGACTAAAATTATACAATTTGTTTCATCTACAAAATTGTTCATGAAGTTCCTATATCATAATATTTACTCTCTCTATCTTTCTTTATTGACTCTGTCTGTAAATATACATGTACAGGAGCATGTATATACCACATCACCGATGTGGAGGTCACTTATATGGGTCAGTGATTCTGCCTTCCACCATGTGGCTGTCAGACTTGGGAGCAGGCACTTTTACCCAGTGAACCTCCTCACTGACCCTGTTCATGGTACATTTTGGATATATCCAGATAGAAAGCGTTCTTTGCATTTATCTCATAACAGCAGAGAGACAGCGCTCGCTATCTCTCTATGTTTTTGCCAGATATATTTTCTTGCTCAAATGTAATGTCTTTACTGATAATTTTTTTTTTCAATAGATATAATATAAACGTCTCGATCTCCTTATTGCTCAACGTGTGATTTACTCTGTCGGTCACCCTCTGCTTAACGCACGAGTAGAGAGTCGTCTGGCTCTCCGCGCGCGGTAGAGATACAGAGATATAGACTCCAATGGCCGCGGAGGTCAGAAGAGGGTCTCGGATTCCCGGAACTGGAGTTCTCTGGACTTGGAGTTTCAGACGGTTTTCGGCCGCCATGTGGGTGCTGGAGATCGAACCCGGGTCCTCTGCAAGAGCGGTCGGCGCTCTTAACCGCTAGGCCATCTCTCCAGCCCCTTAACTGTAATTTTATTATGTTAAGAAGACCGAGTTCTCAAGTGTGCAACAAATAAATTTAATGTTCCTGATATCATGTGAAATTTTACATTTACCAATTATTTATCAAACTTGTCAAAGCTTGCCTTTTCAGGATAGACTTTGCAGGGTATATTGGCATTTCAACACCATTAAAATAATCCACATTTATATATGCTTACTAGAACAGTTCAGTCATCCTTAAATCTTAGTAGAATTCTACAGGCTGTTTCTCTCCTGAAAAAAAGAGGAAGTATGTTAACCTGCCTAAGCTCAGCAAGTGGCTGTAGAGAGAGCTTCAAAGACTGGTGACTGTGTCTGTCTCTGATATTTATTTATTTATTTATTTATTTATTTATTTATTTATTTTTATTTTTTTTTAATTTTATTTATTTCCATATGTGTATGAATGTGTTGTCTGCATGTAGGTTTGTGCACCCGTGACGTACAATGCCGCGGAGGTCAGAAGAGGGTCTCGGATTCCCCTGGAACTGGAGTTCTCCTGGAATTGGAGTTTCAGACGGTTCTCGGCCGCCATGTGGGTGCTGGGGATCGAACCTGGGTCCTCTGCAAGAGCGGTCGGTGCTCTTAACCGCTAGGCCATCTCTCCAGCCCTTGTCTCTGATATTTAAGACCTTTGTGAATTTATGGTTTTCCTGAACCTTTAAAATAAGTGAAGCTTGAGTTATAGTCTACTTAAAATTCTTCTAAGCTCAAAATATTTATCATGTTTTGCTTTACAATCAATCTTTGTTGCTCGAGTTCATTTTCAGTACTTTCATTCTTTGACTGTTATTATTTAGATATTTAGATAAAAGTAAATAAAAGTACTTCCTTAGCATTTAAATGTTAGCTATATTTCTAATACTTATGGTAAACATTTGTCACACAAATATATATATGATATACAAGTAAAGATGTAAGATTTGGATACATTTTGAAATTTATATGTGTGGTATTTAAAAATCTAATAATTAATTATTCGTTTACTTATTTTTAAGGAATGAATTGGGTATTAGAGTTATATTTTCTTCAGTTTTCCTGGTTCTGTTGATTAGAAAAATCAAGGATTTTTGTGGAAGGGGCAATCTGAGAGCATGTGGATATCAGATCTTTAAAGAGAGAATAGTGTATAGATGATAAAATCCCCACACTAAGTACATTGACTTAATTTCAGATGAGTAAACACATATGGATTCTCAGGACCTGGGTTCCTGACCATAGATAAGAACTGCAGCTCCTGAAAGCCTTTCAGGAGGAAGGGAGGTTTGAGGAAGGGGAGGGGGACCAGACAGCTTGTACTCTCACAGAAGTTTAGAACTTCTCGTGACACAGAGCTAAGGGTCTCTCAGTCAAGGGCACATATTGGTTTATTTGAGTTCTGCATGTTTTTGGGCATTTGATGTATAGACATGGATTTTCATTAGATACTTAAATGTAGGATTGGAAGAGTTCTGTTGTTGTGAACACTAATAAGCCACCTATTTGCAGAAGCTAGGCTGTGCATACTCATCTAGCATTAATTCTCCTTTCAAGATCTTTGGCTTTGCCTCCTTTATGCTGTAAACGTAAGACAAGAGAAGAGATTGTGACTCTGGAGTTCAGTTTTAGGCCTCAATATCAGAAAAGAAGAACTCAACAAACAAGTATTTATATTATTTGACTTGAATGTGATACCAGTTTATTTTATTGTATTTCATTTATTATTTTTACTTTATATGTATAAGTGTATTGCCCACATGTAAGTGCACCCATGGTGTGCTAACAGAGGTCAGAAGAGGGTATCAGATTCCCTTGATACTGGATTCAAACCTGGGTCCTCTGCAAGAGCAGCCATTGTTCTTAACTGTTGAGCCATCTTTGCAGCCCCCAAATTGTAATATTTACATAGAATTTTATATTTTTTGTTTAAACCCAGAGTTTAGAATCATGATACTCATTCTCACTAGGAATCTGTGAAGTAAAACAAACAAATAAACAAAACAAAAACTGATGCTTGCATTTCACATAAAATCAGTATAGATATGTATGTGTGTGATTAAATATTTTTATAGCATTGAAGCTTCAAGAGCAAAAGGCAGAGCATTTAGCTTTCTAAACTGATTTTATGTGAAGGCCCCAAACAGCATTATTCTCTATTGTCTATGAATCTCTCTATCTTTTGTAACCTACAGTTATGAAAAATTGAACTAACTGAATGCTGATATTAGGTTAAGAATATGGAAATTGAGAATGAAACTGAATGATGAGGATAGAGGTGGTCATAATATTTTGTTTCAGAATATAGTGTGATCACAGTATGTCCTGTCATTGTACTGGGATTCCACAGAGTAGTGAGGTATTTTAAGAATAACACTTGACTGAATCAAGAAACACAAATATGTACTAAAATGCATTTACTAACAGTGTCAAAATAATCCTGAAATATGGGAAATACTATAAACTGTGATTGGAATTAGCCTATAATACTGATATGTACCATAAATAGTCAATGTTAAATTATTAATCAATATTGAAGTAGTTTCAAGATAGCTCATGTAGGGGCTGAAGAGATGCCTTAGTGGTTAAGAGCACTGGCTGCTCTTGCAGAGGAGTTTGGGTCCCACTACTTATATGACAGCTAACAACCATCAGAAATTCCAGTTTCAGGGGATCTGATGCCATCTTTTGACTTCTGTAGGTATTAGATGATGTGGGCGAACTTGGTTACCTGCAGACAAAACACTCTAACATAAAATAAAACCAAATACATCAAATCAAAAGTATTTTAAAGATACAGGATTTAACTGAAAATTTTCGAGTTACATGTTTAAATTTCTGCCAGTGACATATCACTGTGACATAGTGGGTCACATTGGACACTAATGTGATGTTGTATGGATGTAATCCATTAGCTTCTCCTGCAGGTGAGTGACTGCATTTGTCAACCTTCATCTAAGAATACAGATGGGATTTTATCTCACATTACAATTTCTACGTATTAAAAGTTAAATATTTAAAATGGGTACTCTGCTGAATTTAGCCAGTGTTTTAAAAAGTAAATAATATTCATACATCTTATGTGAGTTGTGAGTCCTTGAACGCAGTTCATCAATGTTGTTCCGTAGTTTTGAGGTTTCTTATTTTTCAGTGTTTGAGTCTTTCTTGGCATTTGTCTTGTTTCTGTAAAGCACAGGACCCGTGAAAGTAATGAATGAGACTCAATATTGATGCCAAAATGTGTAATCCATCATGGCCTCTGTGGCAGTCACATGATGCTGTGGAAAGCTGCTGAGAGGTTACACCTGCTGCATGGATGGTGAAGATTCCTTTCTTACTCTATCTGCTATAATTGCTTTACAAATAACATTTCAGATTTTAATTATCATAAAAGCCAAACTAATTCCTTCAAAGTCTAAGCATGAATTAAATACTAGTATAAATCTTAGTTGCTTAATCCTTTAGTAAGTGTAAAAATCATCATGGATTGATACTTTAAATAGGCTTATTTCTCCCTCTACACTTAGGAATTTCCTAGTTCTATATCTAAATCTTCAACATTTATCTCATAAATAGTTATTAGTTATCTTAGCATTTCTGACAGTCTTCTATAAGCCAGCCATACAATAAATCATTGGAAATAGAAAATAATGAATGCACAGGAGTTGGGCTGGGGAATGAATGCATGTAAGTCAGTCATTTCAGTATTACCTACCAAAAAATGATGGCAGTATGGACAAAGTATGAAGAGCAAAAGGAGAGGAAGAAAGAGGAAGAAAGACTCATGGTAGAACAATTTATGCCATGCACAGAAAAAACATGGAGGGAGGAAGGAGGGACGTCCACATCTCAATTCATGTGGGAGGGGCCATTCCAGGAATTAAGGGCAGGCATTTCACCTTCAATGTCCATGAGTTTCCTCTGCAGGATATCTAAAGATCAGGTGTTGGTGAGAGTGTGTGGAAAACCATGTGTCTGTGAAAAAAATGATAAATTTGAGGAAATATGTTAGAAATGAATAACGGTAACATAGCAGGGATGAAGGAAAGTGAAAGTGGTAGGTAGTCTAATAGTCCAATAGTCACTTGTCAGTAGAGCTGACGTGACTGAATGATTATTACATTCTCTAATATGGTGCCATGAGTCCAGCAGAAGATTGACTGCCGCCTGTGAGCTTCCTCAAGGAACACAATTGGCTTTCATTATTTTCCCAAGTTATTTAAGAAAAATTATTTTTGAAATTATTACAGGATATTCAGTATACAGCTAGAGGTCCTTCAGAATACTAGTGGGGGTCTTTTGTCTTCTTTTTTTCTTTTTTTGAGATAGGGCCTCCCTGTAGGCCCAGGGGTTGCTAGTTAGACCAGGCTGGCCTCAAACTCACAGAGATCTGCCTGCTTCTGCCTCCCAAGTGCTGGGATTAAAGGTATGTGCCACCATGCCTGGCAGAATATTGTTTTTTTATTAATTTTATTTTTGTTTTACTAAAAATAATGTCTAACTAAGGTCTTTTATTGAAATGTTGCTGTAACAAGGGAAAGCAGTAGGAATACTATGATGTTTCTTCTCACTATACATGTTGAGGAACTGCCAGAGTAAGATTGAGATTAAGTTTCAGAGTAAGACAATATTTGGATAAAACCTAGAAATCACATTTATTAATTATTTTCCAGTTTGCATTCTGAAATATATTTAACCTTTAATATATGTATATCTATAAATAAATATTAATTTAATTTTACAGTGATGTGAAAAGGATTCATAGTGATATCTTTAGTGATAACAAACAGGTAATTAATTTCAATTTTTAATCAGTTACTGTTAAATTTTTTCAGCTGTCATTTATCTATTTGAGTGAAATAACTACAACCAGATTAACTAACATAATTATATTTGCTACTATATTATTCTAAATGCATGGCTTTTGAAAAATAAATCTGTAACTATCTTAACAGACCAAGTATTTGTTTTTTCCTCTCCTTTTGGAGAAAGAGGCTTGTTGCATTGCCTAGACAGTCATGGAACTGTTAATTCTCCATCCTCAGTCTCCTGAGTGCTGGGATTATGGTCACGTGCTATCACGGGGAACCAATTATTTATTTATTTATATATTTATTTTTTCGTTGTCTATTTAAGTTTTCAAAAGTATGTGTCATTCATGAAGCCAGTAGAGTTTATTCTGGTGCAGTTCTTAAAATAAACAAACAGCATGTCTGTGATTTGTAATCTGTATGAGCAAACTTGATTCTAATCTGTATGAGCAAACTTAAACATTTTTACAAATTTCTTTAATGGTGATGGATTATTTTGGAAAAACTATAAAAATACTGCTTTCTATTCAACAAATCAAGTGTAAGATTATTTTTACTCCTGTGTGTGTTTACATCTGAGGATCTGGGGTTATTCTCAACCTGTGGGCTTAAAGATTTTGTATAAAAATTGCCACTTACCCCTGATAAAAGAAATTATTAGAGCTAGATATAAAATGCCTCTACCCTTGCCTTCATACCACACACTAAAACAGAAAATATTGCAAATACATATTTTCAATGCAGAGAATGCCTGTTGTAATAAAAAATGTTAGTCAGAGCTCCTCAAGGGAGATAATAGTATATTAAAACCAACCCTTTATGCTTTGAAGAAGAAATATTATTGGTGTGTTTTCTCCAGAAGTTATAATTAAACTCAGTATCTTCATTTATTGAAATTGAAGATTGCCTTATGGCTATTTTTTTTTTTTTTTTTTTTGCCCATAGAGGTTTAGTTTATTGTTTTTCATTATACTACACAAATCTCACAGTTTCTAAAGAAATGTCCTATTTTACCAGTTTTCTGTTATTTTGTCTTTATTATTCAAAGACAAATATTATATAAAAGGACCAAATTTGAATCACCTTATAAAGCAGCTAATTATCCATGTATGTAGTTTTACCTGTTATCAATTTATTTTTATTTTATATGTTTGAATATTTGGATTGCATCTGTATAGGCACACCACATGTGTGATCTCCCAGTGGAGGCCAAATGGAAATATTTTGCTCAATGCTCTGATGTTTTAAAAAAGCTATTACTAAGTTATAAGATAAGAAAGTAGGAAGGCTGTTACTTTCCAAGTGTATATATTACTCATTCATATAAAATAAAGATTTATGGGCTGGAGATCAATGTAAGAGAGCTTGATGCTCTCACAGAAGACATGAGTTTGGTTTCCATCACAAGCCAAATTCCCCCATAGGACACCACAAAACCAGCAGAAGGCCCAATTCTGCTTGTGAGCATCCTCAAGAAAAACAATGAATTAATGTTTCATTGAGCTCTCATAGTTGGACACCTCACCACCACCTGTAACTCCAGCTCCAGGGGTGCCAATACCCTCTCTTGAGCTACACAGGTACTTATGTACATGGGCACATACTCATACAGACACACACATACATGTAATTCAAGATCAAAATAAATCTTTAAAAATGCAAAAAAAATAAGAATAAAGACTTCTGTTAACATGTTTTGAAGTAGAATATTCACACAGCAGCATTCTGGATCCCAGTAGGAAGGTGTATGATGATTAAAAATATATATGTGATGACAAATAATGTGACAGTCTCTAAGACACATTAAATGCATTTTAGAAAGTTTTCATATCTAATTCAATAATATATATTCATTTAATATAGTACCATTTTGAGTGATAATTGAATTTTGTGAACTGTTCATATATTTTAAGAATCTGGCCAGGTGTGGTGGTGCAAGCCTTTAATCCTAGCACTTGGGAGGCAGAGGCAAGCGGATCTCTGTGAGCTCAAGGCCAGCCTGGTCTACATAGTGAGCTCCAGGCCAGCTGGGACTAAAGGGAGACCATGTTTCAGAAAGACCAAACAATCTTTTAGGAATTTTCGTGTTGATTTCTACATTTATCACTCACCCTTGAAGTCATTCTTAAAGTCCCCTAGAAAGAAGCAGGCCAAGTCCAGAAGAACTGATGTGAGAGATGAGCCCATGGTATCAAGGTCAAATGTCTTTACAAAAAGTGCTGCTGAAGTAAACTTGTATAATAAAAAGATTTAACAGCTCCAGGCACTATCTACTTATTAAGAAAATCTAAAATAACACAATATACCAGGAGGGTCTGAGCTGTCTTTAGAGTCTGTAGTAATAGACTTTAATCCTGATAGTTAAGCATCCTGAAAATGGGCCACAGTGGCCCTTGGGTGATTAAAATAAAACTGACCTTCCTATACACAGGCAAACACATAAAATCATATGGTCTGAGAAAACTGATAGCACAGGATTTTCAGTATAATCTTTTCTACTGCTCTTTCTTAAAGTTCCTCTCCCTGTCACCAAGGAACTCTAAATGTCATACTGGAGTTTGGTTTTGATGATTAAACTTTATTCCTATATATTCGAACATGCTATTTATATGTTGTAGAAAATACCCAAGTTGCATATTTTGTTGACATGCATTGTAATCATAATCTATATATTTTTGAAGAAGTTAAATACAGGGGCCAAAAAGTTGGCTCAGGATTCACCAGCACTGGCTGCTCTTCCAGAGGACTGGTATTTGGTTCCCAGCACCCACATGGTGGCTAACAACTGTCTATAAATCCAGCTTCCAAGGTTCTGATGCCCACTTCTGTGGGCATTGTGTGAAGTGCGTGCACTTATATACATGCAGGCAAAACACTCATTTACATAGAAAAGGAAGTCAAATGTGTTGGTATTTTAGTATAGAATCAATGTATGAATATTGTATGACATATAAATTCTAAGAACTATCTAGTAATTATATTTTAAATCAACCAAAATTGTGTTTAAATGCAGATTATCATAAAGAATCAATATTTATTTTGATCTATTTGGGATTTATTATCAACAGTATCCAATTCCTTTCAAAATATTTAAGGTTGTACTGCCCACATTGGGCTATGTTCTTCTACATCAATTATCAATCAAGAAAGTATCCACCAAAATTCCCACAGGCCAGTGTGATGGGGAAGCTCCTCAACTGAAATTCCCTCTTACCAGTTGTCTAGGTTTGTATCAAGGTGACAAAAGCAAGCCAGTGCAATGCACCATGCATCTGTTGCTTCCTCGTCTCCCTTCCCTTTAGGGCTCTCCTCCCTCTTCTAGTCCCCTTTCTCTTTTCATGTTTTACATTCATGTGGTAACACACATTCACATACATGCACAAGCACATAAATTTAGATTTAGATCCATGAGCGAGAAAACATGATATTTGTCTTTGTTTTAGTAAAATTATGATTTCCAGTTTCATCCATTTTCCTGTACACAGGCTACATTTTCTTCACATTTGTTAACATATAGCTAGGTTGGTCTCATAGCTTGTATCTTGTAAACAATGCATCAATAAACATGGATATGCATGATTCTCTGTGGTAAGCAACAGGATATTTAAAATGTTTCATTTCTTTACTTCCTCAGGGACTTTATGTTGAAAAGAAAGATTTATAGAGAAAATAGTTATTCACTTAAACTGATCAATACTTTGTTCATTTCAACACTAATCCACATTTTAACCAATCATCTGCCAGTATCAGTGTAATGCAACCAGCTGTTGAAACATGATGCCTTCTAAGTAGCCTCTGGTTTGGTGTTGGCCTCCAGACATACCTTGTCTATTTTCTCACATCTTATGATATGTGACATAATTCAGCGATTTGCTTTTGTCACAGAAGTTCCAAATTCTTGATTCAGCTGTAGTTTATAAGAATTTCCATGCATGGGCTGGAGAAATGGCCTAGCTGTTAAGAGTGCCAACTGCTCTTGCAGAGGACCCGGGTTCAATCCCCAGCACCCACATTGCGGCTGAGAACCATCTTTAACTCCAGTTCTAGGGGAATCCAACACCCTCTTTTGACTCTGCAGCTTTGAATGACACGGGTACACAAACATACATGCACACTATACCATTCATACACATAAAAAATAAATAAAATTAAAAAAAAAAGAATTTCCATGCATTAGCCTGCTTTCTGTTATAGTGACCTAATGTCTGAGGTAAGTTATATAAAAAAGAAAAGTTTATGTTGGCTCACAGTTTTTGAGGTTTCAGTTCATAGTGAGTAAACACCAGTGCTTTTGAGAAGCTGCTTAGTGCATAGCCAGGAAAAGAAGAGAGAGAAGATTGGGACCCTACAAAAATGACCCTTGGAAGAACACTGTCAGTGGCCAAAAGACTTGTCTGTCATGGGACCTCATATCTCAAAGGTACCACTGCCTCCAAATAGCACAGTGAGCTAGCAACCATACCTAACATATGGTCCTCTGTGTCCAGATACAAGCAATGCTATGCTATAAAGACTAGCATTCCCTCATCATAGTTCAAAATAAAAATAGTAACATTTAGTTTTCCAGTTGAACATATACTTTGGTAGGGTATTTTACACTTGTAGATTAAAATATGAGAAATGAAAATTTAGGGGTTTGGGGGTAGCGTGGACATGAAAGTGCTTATCACATAAGCTTGGGGACTAGAATTCTGACCTCCAGAGCCACTGCTTCTGTTACGACTCCGGATGTCCTTGAGATATATACTTCTTCTGAAAGAGTCTCAGAAAATTCTTTCTTTGCACGTTTATACATCCATCTTCTCTGTAAGCAATATATCATTGTAAATGTTACATAAACAATTATAGATGATTTATTGTTCTGTGACTTGATTGTCTCATCTGTGATGCTTATCCCTATGAATATGAAGCAGAAAGAAGGATCTGGGATAATGTTTTTACTGATTACTTGGAATGTGCACACAAGGAGAACTAATGTCTATAAGAATTAAGACTCCAAACCATCATAGCTGCTTTTGGGCTTACCTTGAGGAGGCAGACACACTCAGACATCCACACATGTGTGAGGATTGACAGCACATGTTTGAAAAGTAAATCAAGCATACATTGCAAGAGAGGGAATAATGAAAAGTAAATCAGACATACATGAGGAAAAAGTCAGAAGTATATCAGAAGCCTCAGGGGCACAGAAAACAGGATAACACACTGCCTTTTTATAACATTAATTATTAATTTAGTTGTTTGTTTTGTTTGTGTGTGTGTGTGTGTGTGCACCTGTGTGACTGTGTGTGTGCATGTCATGCTGTGCCTGTTACAGGGCACCTTGTGGAAGCTCATTCTGTCTTCCTTTGGTGAAGGTTCTAGGGATTAAATTCAGGTGGTCAGGCATGGCAGCAATCACTTTCTAAAAGCACACTTTCTAAAAGGAGTTCCAGGTACACAATTGGGAGAGAAAGACTCAACAGGATTTAGGCAAGCAGAGTTAGCATTTTGTGATATGTACTAGTTAGGTTTGAAGTTCTGACACAATACCAAAAATTAATTGAGTGGATTTTCTTGACTGTCTCTTCAGCCAGGGTTGATAGGTATGACAATAATTTGATTATTTTTATGATTGTAGAACATCCTTTGGTATAAATATATCAAAATGTGTGTTAAATTTTAATCAAGTGTTGATGGGCATTGGGATTCTGCCAAATAGCTATTAAGTATTACATATATTCTTGTGTGTGTTTCCAGAGAGTTTCTTTAAAATATATGTATGTATATATATGGAATGAAATTACCACTTCTAGGGTATATACTGAAAATATTTATGTATTAGTCAGGGTTCTCTAAAGAAACAGAAGCAACAGGACGAATATATAGCTATATACAATTTATTGATTTGCTCATGTGACAGAGTTCAAGGAGTCCAACAGTAGCCATGCAGCACTGGAGAGGCTGAGAATCCAGGGAACTGCTCTGTCCACAAGGCTGGATGTCTCAGTAGTCCCAATCTGGTGCTGAAGGCCCGATGGATTCCAGGAGATCTGCCGGTTTCAGTACACGCTGGGATCTGAAGGGTTGATCACAGGAGCAAGACAAACTCACCAGTGAGAGAGGCAAGCCAGAGGAAAAAAGGGACCAGCTCCCTCTGCTGTGGCCTTTAATACTGCCTGCCGGCAGAAGGTAACACCCACATTTGGGGTGGGCCATCCGGGTTGAAGTGGTCCAATCTGAAGATCCTTTTTCTCTTATTTGTTCCTTAGTCCAGTCAAGTTGACACCCAGGATTAACCATCACAATTTATTTCAGAGGGCAATATTAAATTTCTAGGATACTTTAATGCAACCTTGTCCACACACACAAAACAAAAGTGCAGCAGAAAAACCGATAGATCACAGAGCTTGTGATACATACCTCACTGAAGGAAACATGACCATGCTCAAGGCCTAGCAGAGTCTCAAGAAGATTCATGGAGTCTTCTGTAGCTGGTTTTAACATGGGGGTTTTAGCCACCTATGATGGTGCACATACCTTTAGCCCCAGCATTGGGAGGCAGAGGCAGTCAGATCTCTGTGAGTTCAAGGCCAGCCTGCTCTGCATAGTCAGTTACAGGCAAGATGGGGCTATATATAGGGAGACCATGTCTAAAAACAAACAAGAAAACAAACAAACAAAAAAAAACCATGGGGGTTTTAACTTAGAGAATTTTTGTTTTTATTATTTTTAATTGAGTTTTTATGTGTTTCATACATAATTTTTCAGTCAGTCTTAATCGCCATTATACCCACTTCTTTCTTGGGGCACCCTTCCTCAGACCACTCAACCGGGAGTTCACTCCTTCTTTCATTCCTGCTAGAGTCCATTGTGCCAAATTACTCTCCCTGCTCCCTCCTCAGTGCCAGCTCCTCCCCTGAGCTCTAGTCAGCCTGTCCAGAGTCTCTTTTCTAAAGAAGTCCAGTTCTTCCTCACCCTCCCACCATCTGCTGCCAATATTTCCTCAGCTAAGGTTGGGGTCTGCTTACCCATTTTTACAGTTCTGTGCTGGGTTTTTGTCCAGTTCAGCTTGCATGGGTCTTGAAGTGTGCTGATACCAATGCTGTAGGTTCATATGAACTAGGTCCCAGGAGCTTGTAAGATTCGCTTCCATTTGGTCTTCCATCACCTCCTTGGCTCTTATAATCTTTCTGCCCCCTCTTCTGCAATGTTCCCTGAGCCCTGGCTTGATGAGGCTGAATATAGGCAGGCTATACAGGGAACCACACTCTGTAGACTCCTAATCTTCACGGTTTGGCCATACAGGCCCTTTTGGATTCCTGGTCTCCTGATGCATGGAGGAGTCCTTCTGGGGCCTTGTTTTATGATTCTTGGGTCTTGTGTGTAGAGATTCCATTGTACATGTGTCACCTACGTATGAGCCATTCACAGACCATGTCTGTGTGCCCAGTTATGGGACTCTGTTCTATTCTCATCTGGAGCAAAAGAAGCTTCTTTTCCGAGATGTGTCTGGGATATTTGTCTGTAAATATAAGACTACTTCTTTTATAGTTAGTAAAATGTTACCTTAGCCTACAGATGTGTCTACTTTGTGGAGTTGTCTAAGATCTGTGACCTCTGCAGATGTGTGCATCTCTCTATGTTCAAAATACCATGAGTTTCCTTCCATTGAGTGTACTTTAGGTCCAATTGGTTAGTCATTGATTTCCTGTAAGACAGAAGTTCTGCTATGGCACTGATGTCCTATGCTGTGCTGATCTTTGATGCGGATATTTGGTCTTGAGGCTGCTGCTGGACCATTTACTGATGATCACCCTTAGTAGCTTGCATAGTGCTCTCCACAGGTATGAGAACTAGCCTTCAGGGGTGGCGTCTTCCAGGTCAGATCAAGCTCCATTGTTCAAGATCCAATTGCTGAAGTATGTCCTGTCTTCAGCAATAGGGTCTTACCTTCAGGTTCTGGGAGGCAATCAAGGGCTGTGGAAATAGCGTGAGTAATTTTGGGAGTCTCTTGGACTACCATGACCAATGACTCAAAGGAAGTTTTCTCCTTTCTGGCACTGCTTCTTGATATACAGCCTTCATCTTTGCATATGGACTTATGTAGAGGCATTGTGTCGGTAATTTGGCAATAGATTGTTAGCCTAATATGATTCTCTCAGGCTTTTTTTTTACGCTAACAAGGCATTAGCTATCTCTTACCTGTCTAGCCCTCCTTTCATGTCTTCTCCATTTAAAATATCCCAATCTCTCCCTTGATACTGTGAGTCTCTATGGCCCCACATGTCTTGGGACCATTTTCCACCTTGCTTTCTGTAACCCTTCCACTCTCCTCCCATTTAGATACCCTTATTTTATCCATTCCTCCCTTAATAACACATATCAACTACTAGCCTTCGTTTTCAGGTTTCTTCTTTACCTTTACCTTCCTGGTTCCTTTTCATGTACATGGTTCCTGCAATTATATCATGGTATGTACTTACATATAAGAATTTGGTGCTAGGATCCATAAATGAGGGACAACATATGTCATTTGTTTTTTTGAGTCTGTGCTACTTCACTTAGGGTAAAAGCTTCTACCACTCCCCTCCCATAGAGCTCCTTTGTGTAAATGTACCACATTTTCATTATCCACTCATCAGTTGCTTCCAGCTCTTTGCTATTGTGAAAAGAGGAGCAATAAACATGGATGTGCACTTATCTCTGCAATAGGATGAATCTTTTGGGTTTACATACAGGAGTGATATAACTGAGTCAAATGGTAGATTCATTTTTATTCTTTTAAGAATCTCCACACTGTTTTCCATAGGGGTTGTTTTCTTCATCATAGCCCATCTTACTGGGGTAAGATGAAACCTTAAAGTGGTTTTAATTTGCATTTCATTAATTTCTAATGGTGGTGAACACTTTTTAAGATGTTTCTCAACCACTTTTACTTCTTCTCCTGAGACATATCTGTTCAGATCTTTAGCCCATCTTTTAACTGTGTCATTTCTTTTTCTTGGTCTTTTGATTTTTGAGTAATTTATATACTATGGATGTTAACTGGTGAGATGTGTCACTGGTGAAGATTTCTTTCCTCTCTGTGGGTTTTCTCTTCACTTCTTTGATTGTTGAGGTATGTTCCATTCAGTCCAATTCCCCCTAGAACTTTAAACATAAAGTTGTGTTGAGTTTTCTTAAAGGCCTTTCTTTTCTGCATCAATTGAGATGACCATGTGGTTTTGTCTTTGACACCATTTATATGACATTTATTGATTTACATATTGATTTACCCCTGAATCCTTGGAATAAATTCTACTTGATAATGGTTGATGACCTTTTCAATATCTGATTGTGTGTGGTTGGTAAGAAAAATTTTTCATCTATTTTCATTAAGGATAGGGGTCTATAGTTTCTTTTTTGGTTTTATCTTTGCCTGGTTTTGGTATTAGAGTGATGCTGGCTTCATAGAAGGAATGTGGGGGATTTCCCTCCATTTCTGTCCTTTTGAATAACATAAGTAGGTTCTCTTTAAATGTCTGCTAGAATTGTGCCATAAATCCATTTGAGCTTAGGCTTTTTCTAGGTGGGGGTTTTGCATTACTGTTTCAATTTCCTTATATGATTTGGGCCTGTTTAAGCTGTTTATCTCTTCTTGGTTAAGCTTTGGTGATTATCATGATTTCAGATATTCATGCATTTCTTTCAGGTTTTCAAATGTAATACAGTATAGGTTTTTAAAGTATTCTGGTATAATGTTCTGCTTCTTTTTGTTTTCTGTTTTGATGCTTCTCCTTTCATCTCTAATTTTGGAGTTGTTCTTTCTTTCTTTTGATTAACTTGTCTAAGGGTCCATCTGTCTTACTTATCCTTTCAAAGATCCAGCTCTTGGACTCATTGATTTTTTTGTATATATTTTGTTTCTATTTCATTAATCTCTGCTCTGATATTTGTTATTTCCTCTTGTCTGTTGAGTTTGGAATTCGTTTGTTGTTGTCTTCCAAGTGTCTTGGGTTTCCCACTGCTTAAGTATTTGTAACTTGTTTTTTTTTTTTTATTTTTTTCTTTTGTTTTTTAATGTGAATGTCTGCCATCATTCATTCCACCACGGACCAACCAATGCAAAAAGCCTGTGTGAGAAAGCACAGCACACAGACACATGGCAGGGTGTAAAATCCAAATGCAAAATGGCACTTTATTCAAATGCATCAGATCATATATAGGCAGCCAGACATCACATCCCAGGGGCCAATCCCAGACCTTTGTATCCTCATGTCCCAATTACTGGGCATAGACAGTGAGGTCCTATGACTCTCGCTTGTGCCTCTGGGAGGACACTGGCTGGAAATGTTAGCCCATGCATACCTAAGCTCAAACCAGATATGCCTATGTCTCCTCCTTTTTGTGTTAGTGTCCTTTAGCTCAAATGGTATTATAGAAATAGTGATCAATTATCTTTGTCTGGCCCAAATGGGTATGACTGCTCTGTGAAAATACTAAGAATAATTTATACCCAAATAAACATCTAATATAGAGAAAACCAACTGGTAAATACAAGCAACATTTACAGAAACCCATTAACAAATGTCTATGTCTAATTTCACAAAGACAGGAAATTTTATTGTACTCCAAATCTCAAGTCTGGCTGGAAAGGCCTGGACATACAATTATGCTGACCAAACAAAGTCCAGTCTGTATTTCCTGTGATCTCATGATTCATCCCTATCTCCTCAGCTTTTACACACTGATGTGCTCCCTCTTCTGCAAGTGGTCCCTAGGCCTTGAGGAAAGGGGTGAGAGAAGGTGAGAAGTGAAACAGTCCATTTTCCTTTGAAATGACACACTGGACTCTTAGGTCTGTTCAAGCTTGGCTTCCAACATGTTGTTTGCAGATCCAGGGACCTTTTTAAATTCTACTAATGAAACATAAATAATAAGAAGTGCAAGCACTTAAACAAACTAACTATTATGACAAATCACCTTATGGGCATAGACATAAATATTTAAATGGTATCTTAACCTAAAAACTTGGGCACAGGCATAAATGTTTAAATGGTTTCTTAACCTAGAAACTGTGGTTTTTGTGCTAGCAGAGGATAACACACTTCTACTGTGGCCTATAATGTCTCTTAGTTACTAGAGTGTTCAGGTTTATGGCATTATTCACCAAGGAGTGGGCTACAGCCAATTAAATCTTTGGGGTGCACTAATATCAGAATGTCACTAAGTGCTCCATTTCTAGGCAAGTGGTGTGTAGCTGACAAGTCTTGCTTGATTCAGGAGACCATTACCTTCCAGTGGTCTGCGTAACACTCTCTGGCATCATGAAGACCAACTGTCTATTTCAGGATGATGTCACTAAACATAATTTTTCCTTTTCATGTCAACACCATGTCTTCTTTTGGCAGTAGGGTCTTACTGTCCTTTTTTTGGCACATGTCCCGACATTACAGGCAAATGGCTTTTGTTTTGGGGTGCTTTTAGGGCCCCTGGGCCAACAGGTCTTTGTTAAAAGTACTTCATAACTGGTACCATAAGCATTTATCCATTCAGGGTCTCCCCTGACTATACAGTAGAATCTAGAGGTACGTCATTTATCTAAAGGGACAGGCACAAATGTTCATGTCGCCATACTTCTTGGATATATAGACAAAAAAAGTCCCCTACTCATACCAAAGTCCTCCTTCACTAATGTTTTATTTAACCATTTAGCTTTTAAAGATTTTATAATTATACCTGGTCTTGGTATGCCTCCTTACTGAATTTATATTTTATCTTTGTTCCTTCACGTATGTGGGGTATGTCTCCAACTGTTTACCTCTGTAAAACATTCAAAGGTTAGCATTAGATATTAAACATAAACCAGGTCCAACATAACATGGGAAATTTTTATCTATTTGTATCAATTATTGTACTGTTGAGTTAGAAATGCCACTCTACCAAAGAATCTCTCAAGAGGCCAAAAACTGTGGAGGAAAAGCTTTAATAAAATAACATTACATCAAGGGAAAAGTACAGAACACAACACAGAGACAGTGACAGAGACAGATCGATGTGTCAGGCTGAGCACACTCACATGGGACTGGAGGGCAGCAGCCCTGAGGTCTGATCCTCTCCCACTTTTATTCCCAGTTAGGGGATTTCCACTGCAGTTGTGGTGACCCTTCCTCTGATGGGTGGGGCCTTGGTGATTGTGGACCAGGCAGTCTTTCATTGGATCAGTCCACCTGTTCTGGGCTCTCTCTGTTCTTATTTATGGAGCATTTAACCACAAGAGGGGAGCTAGCTTGAGCCATCCCTGTTTGGAGGAAACAATGGCTGTGTTTAGTAGCATGAAGCCCCTTGGAGAATAATGCGCTCCTTAGGGGGTGAGAAACACTCCTACAGGGCTGGAAAAGTTCACCCTGACCTCAGGTAGCCGTGGGAACTGGGAACTCAGGGTTGGACTATATTTTTGTGGTTAAGGTAGTCATGGGAACCAGGGTTGCTTCAACTTCAGAATTGCTCCTGCATGGTTAACCCTTCCCTTTTGATTACCTCTGTCTGACCTGGTCCTAACAGTACCAAAGCATGAATGAGGGGCATTAATTTATCTAATTATTTAGCACCTCTAGTCACGCTTTCAAATCCATCTGGTATCCAGGGCTTCTTGTCCATTGCTTCTCTATATTTTTGAACCTTGATAGACTCATTGGGCCTGGCCAAAACTGCCTAGCCTTACACAAGGCCAAGGAGGGACATGTCTCCCCTTGCCTCTGCTGTATTTGCTAATTAGTTGAGTCAGGCAAGCCTTGGGCTTGACTTCTGGCTGTGGCCAAAACACCTGTTTTCTTTTTCTAACACCACCTGACTGCTGGGGGAGGCTCCAGGCAAGAAAACTGATCCCACCCCCAGCAAGACTTCTCTCAGCAAAGAAAGGTACTATGTTTAACATGGGTGTTTTATTACCCTCCCCTTGAACAGCCTGAGAATTCATTGTTTATGGAAACCGTCCCTAGAAAAATGTTCAGGGTGGTAGATAAGGGGAACAGAGGATTGTTACATAAAGATGTTGGTTCAGGTTGAAGATAAATGTAGTGTAGGTTTGCCACAGCAACTAGTCACACAAATATTTTGAAACATGTATTTACTTACATATTCAAAGTCTTGTTTTCCTAAGCAAGAATTTTCCAGCAAGAATGACTATGTGCTGAGATTTTAATGCTAATAGTTAAGCTAAGAAGAGGGAAGAGATAAATGATTAAATATATATGAGATAGCTCTTCAACATTATCCATGACCAAATTTGCTTTTGTTTTATTTTGCTCTTTAATTTTTGACATATTCATCATGTATAAAGAATGCCTAATCATGGATTAAATTGCACATCTTCTTTTTTGGCTGCTAGTAAAATTAAGTGTTCTTATATAGGCAATTTGAATTTTTGAATGGTTCTGTGTATCTTCAAATGTGTGTTAAATCATTACAGGTTATTAAATGTTTCAAATTTGGATAATTTGTCTTATTAATTTCAAGGAGATAATGGCAGGTCAATGTTATAAATATCTCCAGCTCAGATTTTAGCTTTTATGTGTGCTCTATTTATTGTATTTTTGGATAATCAGGGTCCCTTATTTCTTCATTTCAGTCAAATCTGGTAAACCAGTTTCATCCTTTAGATTTAATGCTCTTATGAATTTAAAGTCTTGCTAATTCTTAGAGAATGTCAATGTCATGTTATAATATTTAAAAATTTTTCTTTTCATAGTTGAATTATTTATTATCAGATAATTACTGTGATTATTTACATGTTTTCACTTTCATTTGCAACCTAATGAGCTGAGAATAATATGTTACTTTAATGATTATTCTATAAAACTACATTATGTGTCTGTTTATAATATGAATGATTTTTTTCTAGGCTCCAAATTTTCTCTTCCTTTCTCTTTATTCATCTGTGACTAAGTACAATTCTGTTTTATCCTTATTCTATAGGGTAAACTTTCATATCACATCATCCATATTCTCCAACCAAGTCCATTTTTTAGGAGTATCTGGATTGTTTCTGAAATTTGAAACTTCATATAATACAAAAATGCATTCATCTGTTCCACAAAAGTGTCATTGCAGTATTGATTTGTGTTAAAGTCAATATTTAATTGTCTTGTGAATGCTACCTTGCTGTTTCTCTAAATGTCATCTTTTACATCAAATAGTAGATTATATCACAGTAGAAACAACAGAAGAGTAAAAAGTTGAAAATCCTAGATGCTTCAGGTTGAAAGTACCTTTAAATTATTTTTGAAAATCATTTTATAGAAAATCATTTGCTGCAGACTAGGCAACAGAAGATATGTAGCTGAAATAGGAGACAAAGAAGTCTTTTCTTCCAATCTATCTCATGCTTATAATGATAATAGCCTCTTTGTATGTCCAGGGATATGTCTGTGGAGAAGATAGGAACTTTACATGCTTGTTTTGCCCATGATTCCCTATAGAACTCTGCCTTACATATCCAAAGTCAAAACTTTTATATCTGGGAAAGTTTTTCTGAAAATCAATTATACAGAGCATATAAGAAGCTTCTAGTTCTCTTTTTTTGGTTGTATCTTTGCCTGGTTTTGGTATTAGAGTGATGCTGGCTTCATAGAAGGAATTTGGGAGGTTTTCCTCAGCTTGTTTCCTTCTGAACAGATTTAGTAATAATGGTTTTAAGTCCTCTTTAAATGTTTTATAGAATTCTGCCATGAAACCATCTGGGCCTGGAATTTTTTAAGTTGGGAGGTTTCTTATTACATTTTGAATTTTGTCATATATTATGGGTCTATTTAAGCTGTCTATCTCTTCTTGGTTAAGCTTTGGTGATTCTCAGGATTTAAGATATTCATCCACTTCTCTTGGATTTTCAAATTTAGTAGAGTATAGGTTTTTGATCTATAGACGCATCTCATTATGAACATATATGAAATGAACATATATGCAAAAATTCTCAACAAAATACTCTCAAACTGCATACAGACCCACTTCAAAAAGATCATCCATCATGAACAAATCGGATTCATACCAGAGATGCAGGGATGGTTCAACATATGTAAATCAATAAATATAAAACACATAAAGGACTGAAAGATAAAAACCATGTGATCATCTCAATTGACACAGAAAAAGTCTTAGACAAATCCAGCATCCCTTCATGCTTAAAGTCCTAGAGGGAATTGGATTGGAGGGATCATTCCTCAATGTAATCAAAGCCATATACAACAAACCCACAGCCAACATCATCCTAAATGGTGAAACATTAAAACATTCCCCTTAAAGGCAGGAACCCAGCAAGGCTCACCAATATCCCCACTCCTCTTCAATATAGTGCTTGAAACGCTTGCTTGGGCAATAAAGCAAGAAATGGGAATTAAAGGAGTACTAATTAGAAGAGAGGAAGTCAAACTATCCCTTTTTGCAGACAATGTGATAGTTTATCGAAGGGACGCTAAAATATCCACCAGAAAACTCCTAGAAACAATTAAGAGTTTCAGTAAAGTGGGCTATAAAATTCACCTAGAAAAACCAGTAGCATTTCTTTACACCAACGACAAGCAACTGAAGAAGGAATATAAGGACATCTTCCCACTCACAATAGCTTCAGAAACTATAAAATACTTAGGAACAAACCTAACCAAAGACACCAAAAGTCTCTACAACAAAAAATTTAAACTCCTGAAGAAGGAGATTAAAGAAGACACCAGAAGATGGAAAGACCTTCCATGCTCATGGATTAGAAAAATTAATGTAGTAAAAATGTCCATTCTACCCAAATTAATATACAGATTCAATGCAATCCCACTTAAAATCCCCATGAGTTTCTTCACAGACTTGGAAAAAAATCTTTAAAATCATACGGAAAAACAAAGTCTCCAAATAGTCAAAGCAACCCTGAGAAAAAAGAGCAATACAGGGGAGAGCTTTATACCAGACTTCAAACTATATTACAGGGCTATAATCATAAAAACAGCCTGGTACTGGCAAAAAACATACCTGTTGACCAATGGAACAAAACTGAAGCACATACAAATTCGAAGCACAAACTTGATCACATACAATTTCAGCCACCTCATAATTTACAAAGGGGCCAAGAAGACTCAATGGAGGAAAGACAGCATGTTCATCAAATAGTGTTGGCAAAACTGGTCACCACTTGTAGAAGAATAAAATTAAACCCCTATCTCTTGCCCTGTACAAAAATCAACTCCAAATGTATCAAAGACCTCAATGTGAAACCCGAAACTCTGAAGGTGATAGAAGACAATGTTGGCAGCAACCTATAACACATAGGTGTAGAAGACATTTCTGAATCAGACAGCAGCTGTGCAGGAAATAAGGTTGACAATTGACAAGTGGAATCTCATTAAACTCAGAAGCTTCTGTACAGAGAAAGAATCAATCAGGGAAGTGAAGAGAAAACCTACAGAGTGGGAGGAAACCTTCACCAGTAATACAGCTGACAAAGCATTAACTTTCAGAATATATAAACTACTCAAAAAAAAAAAGAAGAAAACAAATTACTCACTCAAAAGATGGAGTAAAACGTTGAACAGAGACTTCATAAGTGAGGAAGCAAAGATGGCTGAGAAACATCTTAAAAAGTGTTCATCATTGATAATAATTAAGGAAATGCAAATTAAAACCCCTAGATACCATATCACTCTGATCAAACTGGCTAGGGTCAAGAAAACAAATGATACCAAATGCTAGAGAGGTTGTGGGAAAGGGAAACATTCATACACTACTGATGGGAATGTAAACTTATACAACCACTATGGAAAGCAGTGTGGATGACCCTTAATAGACTCAAACTGAGCCTACTACTTAACCCAGTCATACACCCACTCCTGGGTGTATGCCCACAAGACTCATCCTACTACAAAGATACATGCACATCCATGTTTATTGCAGCTGTCTTCACAATACCAAAGAGCTGGAACCAACCCAAATGCCCCTCAATGGATGAATGGATAAAGAAAATGTGGCACATCTACACAATGGTGTTCTATCCAGTGGTAAGGAAGGATGACATCATGAACTTTGCAGGTAAATGGATGGAACTAGAAAATATTACACTAAGTGAAGTAACACAGGCCCAGAAAAACAAATGATGAGTTGTATCTCTCATTTTTGGATGCTAGAACTGAGTACGTAGTTGTAAGGCAAACTGAGCAATGCTAATGTTATATGCCTCTTTATCTGAAAGCAGCTGTTCTCTCATAATGTGAATCCTTTAACAGGCTCTAGAATTAACCTACCACTTATTTTCAGACTTTGTAATCTTGGTATATGGATGGAGGATATGGTATGGATATTTTAGAGTAATAGAAAATTAAAAGTGAAAAATGTGAATCCTGAAATATGATTTGGAAATAACATACAGTTTATTTTCAACTGGATCATTTTAGGTTTATATATATATTATCTATCTATATATAATATAATATATTGAAGCAATACAAATTGGAGGGAACAACAATGACAAAAGAAATGAGACAAAGAACTGACTGAAACAGTGAAGTTCTCCCCAAAACAATAATTCTCTGCTTTGAAATACTTTAAAAAGACTCAAAAAAGATACAAGACATGTATGGCAGAATGCATGAAGAACTAGGGTGGGATGGGGGACATGGAAAGGGAAATGAGTCTAAATTGGACTGAGAAATGATATATGAAATGCACAAAACTTCAATAAAATATTTAAAAATCACTTTAACAGTTAAAAAAGAAGCTTCTAGATAATCAGGGAGGAGAAGTCAAGTAAAGAAATCTAGATGATAAGCCTTGTGACTTAAAGTACAGTCTTTTCTAACTAAGGATAGAAAACTGTCTCCCTGGAAACCAGAGCAAGCATTCTAATTTGAGACAAACTGAGGAGCTGAGTTGCAGTTAGATGATGGAATCAGGCCCACCGCTACACATGGACTTGAACTCAAAACCAATTCCTCAACAATGCTTTATGAAATAAAATGAATTAATTTTATATTGATATGTAAGAACAATGTTCAAGAACAATCAAGATGATAAAGAAAACTTTGATAGGGGAGCAAGAGTACCTGAGAAGTAATCTTCCCCTAGGATATGAGAATAAAATAGTATGCTTGTATACAGATGAGAAAATAGGAAGAGAAATACAATTTAGAGCCAAGGAGTGGGGAAACTCATGCATATATGAAACCAGATATATAAAAGCTTTATGGAACAGTCAGTGAGGGAGACGCAAGTCTTAACTCATTGCGTATCACACTGCTTAGGCCTCCGAAAACAGAAATGTGAGTTTGCAAAATCAATACTCACATCTTTTAAAATAGATAATGATGACTGATTTATTGATTTCCATTTGGCAGTAAACAGTACAGCGGACCTGACTGAGGTGCAATTGGTCCAATGGTTTTGCAGTGATTGAATAAACAAAATAAGAGAAGGATGTGGAGAAAGGAAGTCCTGGCCCTAATAGTACTTGTTAAATTGTAAAGCCTTAAATTGAATTTTGGCTTACAATTAATTCATATGTAATGATAAAGAAATTATAAGCATTTCCATGTTTCTCTTGCCCTTTCTGACATTGTTTTAATTTCTCTCACAATAGTTTTATGTTTAAAATCTGTACAGTTATGCTGGGTGTGGCCTTGTACACCTTCAATTCCAGACCTAGGGAAGCAGAAGCAGGTGGAGCTCTCTGAGACTGAGGCAATCAGGCTCCACAGAGTGAACTTCCTGATTGGCTTAGACCATCTCAGACCCTGTCAAACAAACAAAGCAGTAACAACAGCAAAAACTGGTACAGTGATAGCTTGCTAATGAAAATGGAAACAGCCCGGAGTGGTGGCGCACGCCTTTAATCCAAGTACTTGGCAGGCAGATCTTTGTGAGTTCAAGGCCAGCCTGGTCTACAGAGCGAGTTCCAGGACAGCTGGGGCTACAGGGAGACACTGTCTCAAAAAAACAAAAAAAAAAAAAAAAAAAGAAAGAAAATGGAAGCATTTTAAAACTTTATGTACAGGAGTTTGACTTACTTAAAAGTAGGCTCCATATTGACTAACATTTATTATTTACACAAAATATGTTGATATGCAATATATCTCACTAATTATTATCTGACATGTACATTTTGTTCTTTCTTCAGTTGTCTTCCAAGTGTTGTTGTGGCTAGTCTGTCCATACTTAGATGTAATTTGTGGCTCTATGTTGAATTGATTAAGCCTCCTGGTGATGTCTTTTTTCCATTTATAATTTTTCTTTCTTTCTTTCTTTCTTTCTTTCTTTCTTTCTTTCTTTCTTTCTTTCTTTCTTTCTTTCTTCTTTCTTTCTTCTTTCTCTTTCTTCTATCTATATCTATCTATCTGTATCATTTATCTATAATCTCTCATGTATCTACCATCTATGTATGTATGATCTTTACCTATCTATCATCTATCTATCTATCTATCTATCTATCTATCTATCTATCTATCTATCTAATCTATCCCATCTCTGATCCTTTGAAGCAATCAGGAAATTGTCCTAATATTACTATAACATTCAAGATTTGTGATTTCATTTAACATACTTCTGTCTCCATAGCAACTTGAAATGAATGGCTCAGTTACACCAATATTCTTTTTGGCTGTACATAGCTAATGTATACGTGATGGTGATGTTATATCCTAACAGAGGCACATCGTATATGGTTTCCATATCATCTGTGTATCTGAGACTGGGCATCTGCTGACAGTGAAAACTATGCCAAAAAATATGCTAAGCTCTCTCTTGTACATTTATGCTCCCTTTGTTTCCAGAAAGTTATATGTACTATTGCTTCATCCCAGTCATGTGTTAAGAGTGTCCATTATCATAGTCTTCAAAGACAAAGTTTTGCTGCAATAACAGAGTTTCAAAATCTCAGTTGCTTAAAATGACAAAATATTTTCACCTACTTGCCTTTGCAATTTCCACTCCATAATGTTAAAGGAATGCCTTATTAAATCAGAGCCAGGAAAGCTGAGAAGCCAAGATGACAATTAAACTTTGTACTAATCAGTTTTAATCAAGTGGGACTAGCTTTTGATATCAGAGATGGCTATCAGAGGTTAAACTGAAGTTAAACAAAAGGCTCTCATCCATGGTCAGCCTGTACATTGTCTTACTGTTCGTTATTATGGATGATTATAAACATCTTATAGCTAGCTATAAAAGCAAAATATTTCACATGAATTACTTTCCCAGAACTGTTTCAATTCCAGAAGAAAAAAGACAAATACTTTTTTATGTTAGACTGTCCTGTTAGATATAAATTGTACTGGCTTAAGACAAACTTTTTAAAATGCAGAAAGATGCTGTACATAGTTGTTCATACTACTTCTTTGAATCTTTGAACAGAATTTCTAAAGGGTAGTTGCAAGTAAATACTTTGTCAATATCTCTAGAGGTAAAAACATTACTGTGCTACAGGCTAATGCTACAGGAAATAATTTGGTCTTATTTGGTCTTATCTATAATTTGTGTGATCCTATTGTCTTACTAAGGAAATATTGTCTGAAGGAGATAATCTGTCTGGAAATAGATGCATATATACCTATAAAAATCTTTATTCTTCCATACATAATTTTCACAAAATACGGCATAGTAATCTTGGCTTTGTTACCTTCCATATGTCAACATATCTATCTATCTATCTATCTATCTATCTATCTATCTATCTATCTATTATCTATCTATCTATCTATCTATCTATCTATCATCTACCATCTAATCTATCTAGTCCATCTCTGATCTGTCCTGCTTGCTGACAAATGCTAAGTATTTATTATTTATTTATACTGTTTATTTATTTTCTTTAATCTTTTATTTTTATTTTAAACATTTCATACAACAATTCTTCATCAAATTTAGACCTCACCCCTGCTGGACCTCACCTCATGCTTTCTGCCATGCATGTTACTTCCTATCCAATCAAGCATTTGTACCCAGATAGCCTTTGGTGCAAGTTCATCTACTGGGGTCTAGTCAGCCTATCTACACTCATGCAACATCTGGGAATATGGGGTAGAGAGAAAACTAGTAAGTCCCTCAATGCTCACCAGCATAGTTTCCTTAAACACCAGAGTGTGATGCACACAGGAGGCCACAATTGGCAAAGTTTTAGAGAATAAGAGAGTGCAGAGTGTGTGTTCCTGGATAGGACTCTTGTATTAAACCTCACCTACCCATGGCTCGGGGACCATTGCAGAAGAGGGAGCTGAAAGATTGTAAGAGCCAGGGTTGGTATGAACATAGGGAAATAGAGGCTTTCAGACCACTGAAAGCTTGCTCATGTGAACTTGTGGCAATGATGGTATTAGACACAAAATCCATGACAATCCAATTAGACAAGGGTCCAGAGTGGAGCGAGGGAAATGGATGGTAGAATCTCTAAATATTTATTTGCATAAAATATTCATTAAAGTCTTCAAAATGTTATGCTGAACTCCTTTGTTATTCAAGACAAAAACTGGTACACATTTACATTGAAGTTTTCATTTGTGTGATATTAATACAAAAGCAATCAGAGGAAGCAAAGATTCGATTGGATCACATTTCTGTAGCATACAGTCCATCCTGGTGGGGAAGACATGACGGCAGGAGGTTGAGGTGGCTGGTGAAGTGGTTCACACACAGGAAGCAGAGTGGCTGCACTAAGATCAGTCAAGGACCCAGCCCATGAGTTAACACCACCCACATTTATGTTGGGTCTTCCATGTTTAATTATCTTACTCCTGATAATCCCTTACAGACATAATGAAAGGCATGCAGGCAATACAGTCATATACATAAAATAAAAATAAGAAAAAATAAGAACTTTTCTTTAGAGAAGTGCCTCGTCTCTGAAGAGTAAACCTCATGTGACGCCATAGGTGTGTATACCAACTTAGTTTCAGACTTCGGAATTCTTCCACATTAATTTTAGATGCCCCTTATCTTCTGACCAGTCACTGCTCATTCAGTTTATTCAGTTCTCCCATTGCTTTTCCTTTTTTATTAGCTCACATCGATTGTGCTAAGTACGAACACTTGTTATTGCTTGCCCATACATGCATGAAATGTACCTGGATCATACCCAACCCTCATTCTTTATTATCCTCCACCCTTCTTCCCTTTCCTTTTTTCCCCTTCCAAATCCCATGTAGGTTTAAATTCAGCTTGACTCTATGATTACAGGTGTTTATGTTATAATTTTCAACATTATCTTCAGAGGGTTGGAGACTATAACCACAAATGGATTAAGATTAACAAACAGTTTTGTTTGATATATTTTGACCTAAGCTCTAGCAGGTAACACAAGTCTCTAGGAAGCACAGCAATCCACATGATGTTTGTGAAATTCATTGCATCCGGGGCCCTCTGTAAATGTAAGATGGAGCGAATTAGGCCTCTGCAGCACTGAGATCAGCGTCCACAGAGGACTTTTGACAGTTACTATGGCATCACGGCAAAAGGAAAGTCTCTAGCCGGCAACTCTCATTTTTTGTGCTTGTTAGCACTCTGTATTTATTGTCGGTGGATTTCCCTCAGAGCAATCAGAGGCAAAGCAATTACTTTACAAACGCTGATTTGGTCTAGATCTGTTGTAACCCCGGTAGAGCTTTGTAATATCATTCAGCACAAATGGTGAACACTAAAGCTTGTTTTGTCTTTCCTTTCTCTCTCATACTAGCTTTCATATCCAAGTTCACTTGATTACATATTTAGTATTTTTGCTTTAAGTAATTTTCAGAGATATAGCACAGTGTGGAACCCAGCAGAAGTCAGGAAGCCAACCACGGACACTTACAGAAGGTTGTGCTTTATATTCATACTACTTTTACTAGAGAGTGAGTAGTATTTTCCCTCTTTTTACCTGCTTTTCCTCTTGTAAGGTATAGATATAAAATGCAGAGAAGCAATATTCTTTGGGGGAGAGATTCATTAGCTAATAAAATAAAATAACATGACATAAACTGTGTAAAAGTTTGCAGCACTGGATCTGGAGAGGAATGTTCAGTGGTTAAGAGCACTGGCTACTCTTGCAGAGGACCCGGGTTAATTTTCCAGCACCCACATATGGCTAATAACCATCCATAACTCCAGTTCTAAGGACTCTGATGCCCTCTTCTGGTCTCTGTGGACCTTGCACACATCACACACACACACACACACACACACACACACACACACACACACACATTCAGTCAGGTATAGGTACAAAGACATTTTTTAAAAAGTTTGTAGACTGTGGGCTGGAGAGATGGCCTAGCAGTTAAGAGCGCCAACTGCTCTTACAGAGTACCGTGGTTTGATCCCCAGCACCCACATGGCGGTGGAGAACCATCTGAAACTCCAATTCCAGGAGAACTCCAGTTCCAGGGGAGTCCGACACCTTCTTCTTACCTCAGCGGCATTGCACAACACGGGCGCACAGATCTGCATGCAGATAGTACATTCATACACATACAGAAAAAAAAAAAGTTTGTAGCCTGTAAACTCGTACAGCCACTATGGAAAGCAGTGTGGAGAACCTTTGGAAGACTTGGAATGAACTTGCCACCCGACCCAGCCATACCACTGCTAGGCATGTTCCCTCAAGACTCACCCCACTGCAGAGATACATGCATGGCCATGTTTATTTCAGCTCTCTTCACAATAGCAAGGATCTGGAACCAACCCAAATGCCCCTCAACTGATGAGTGGGTAGAGAAAATGTGGTACATCTACACAATGGAGTTCTATGCAGCAGTAAAGAAAGATGACATCATGAGCTTTGCAGGAAAATGTCTGGAGCTAGAGGACATCATGCTGAGTGAAGTAACACAGTCCCAGAAAAACAAATGACGAATGGTATCCCTCATCTGTGGATGCTAGTGCCAATTACCTAGCTGTATTTCTTGTGCACAGCCCCTTGAGCTTTTGTCCAAGCAGTTGGGAGTGATGCATACTGGAAACAACAACAACAACAACAACAACAGAAAAGACTGCATCAAAGAACTGACTGAAACAGTGAACTGCTCAAAACAGTCAACTTCCACATGGAGAATATTGAGAAAGACTGAGAAAGAGATGAAAAGCATGTTTGGCAGAATCCATGAGCTCTGGTGGGGTGGGGGGATAGGGTGGAGGACACGGGTCTAGATTTAATAAAAAAATATAAATAAATAAAAAATTAAATTAAATTTTAAAAAAGTTTGTAGCATGATTCTGTCCACTGTATAAAATATTAAGAGCTCTATGTGATTCATATTGAAAACATACAAACTAAGAATTTTGAACCAAAGTATTCTTGTTGGAAATAATTCAAGTGAGGCATTCTGAAATTCAGATAATTTTCTTTGCCTTCTCAATATTCTGATTCTTATTGGCTTATGAAGAAAATACTACTTCTGAATATATGCCAATATCATATGTGTTTTAGAATTTTATTCTTTGCCAGCAAATGATTGCAAACAGAATATTGTTTTCCAGTGGTTCTTTGAATTATAATTATGGTCTGTGATATCTAGTCTAATTCATGTTTTCACTGGAGAACTTTCCTTAGATCCTAAACTTTCTATTTCAGTAACACCATCATTGAGTTGTGCTGCATCTAGTTAAAGCAGTACAATTGGAAACAAAAAGAAAAATATTCATTTCCCCTTATAAACTCCAACTCCCAAAATAATGAAGTTAAGCTTATTTTTACACCAGGAAGAATCAAATGCATTGCCTACAGTCACTTTTTTCTTCTCTACATCTTTAGCTGTCCCTGTTGGAAACTAGGTACACATATTTAATTCAGTAATAAAAAATTAAGTGCTTTTAATGCTGGAGAACACAACTGCCCTGCCAAAGGCAGCTGCTATTGGCTACAGAGCTAATTCTTTTGGCAGAGGCTGGATTCTTATTGTTTGCATATAATTAGTGAGTTGGATGCCTGTGAGGACAAGATAATTTATAAAAAAATATATACAGATGAACAACAACTACAGATCTGGCCTCAGAAATGTGTTTTTTAGTACTTTAACTGTATTCTAGCACAAACTCTTCAATACATTACTGTTTATTTTCCTTTTTACTAATGATAGTCTTGTGAAAAATAGTCCAATAAAAGCCATGAAATAGTAAATTTCTACCTCAGAGGAGATTTCAGACCCAGAGTCTCCACTGGCTTCATCAAACCACCGGAGAAAACAGATTATTTCCCTATTTTGTGATTCCTGCCAAGCCCTCAACTGAATATATTGTGGATGTGTTAGTCTAAATGAAGTGTCTATGGAATATCACAGAATGGAGTTTCCACAACAGAAATTTATGTTCTTATAGCTCCGGAGACTGGATGCCCAAGATGGAGGGGAGGGGACCTGGTGTCTGAGGAAGGCACTCGGCTCAGGTGCTAGAAAGTTGCAGGTCAGTTGGGACTCCAGGCCTTTGCCAGTATGTACACATAGACATCAGGCTTCAGGCTAGAGATTGAAAGCAAGTGTGTGGGTACCTTTTCTTATAAGAACACTAATACTATCAAGTCAAGGCGCCATCCCTATGACATGATTTAATTTTAATTACTTTCTTATAAGCCCTATCTGATGATATAGACAACACCAACAGTAAGGGTACCAGGATATGAATTTTTTCTCTCTCTTTTTTTGTTGTGTTCGGTTTTTTTTTTATATTTATTTTGTACAAGATTATCAAATCTAGAAAATAAAACCTCAGTTTGTCATGGTGCTTGCCAACTAATTTTAGAGATATTTTCTGTGTTCTATCAAGAAAGGAGTTTTTATTATATTTTATGTTATTATATATTACATAATAAATATATAATAACATTATATATTTAATTCCAAAATAGAAATTAAAGTTCTTTCAAGTTAACTTAGTACAGTTACTTTGGAAATTAGTTTGTTAGTTCCTGTTGATCCAACATTCTCATTTCCAAGAATCCATGCAAGAAAAATGAGAAATATGTCTACAGAAATACATGGACCCAATTGTTCAAAGTATCATTATTCTATATATGTATATATAAATTAATGAAGATTTGCTTATCTATGGATTAGCAAATGTGGTATATCCATACAACATAGAACTAGACTGTAATTTAAAGCAATGAAATGCTGATCTATGCTTGAGTGTGGATGAACATCAGAAACATTGTACTAAGTAAAAGAAGCCAGACACAGAGGCTACTTCTAGATTGTTCTCTTAGCAGAAAAGACACATTTATAGCAGAGGTTGCCTACATTGTGATTCATAGCCTGAGAGAATTGTATGGGGAAGCTTACAAAGGCAATCAAGGCAATGTGGAGAAGGTGATGAAAATGTTCTAGAACTGCCTGGTAGAGATGGCTGTGTGATCTTATCAATTTGTTGAAAATCATAAAGCACAGTCATGGTAGACTCATGAGATTGAAGCAGGAGGAGTGAGTTCCAGTCAGCCTAGGGTACAAAGAAAGGGACAGCCTATCTCAGAAATGAAAAAAACAACCAACAAAGCAAACCAAAGTAAAAGACCTAAGCATAGAAATAAATCACTGCAATGGGTAAATTTATTGTACATAGCTGAATATAGGTGACATAGACAAGGACCCACATCCTGTAGACTCTTATCACCACAGTTTGGCTATTCATGGCCTTCTGAGTTCCTGAACCCCTGTTGCATGAGGGAGCTTCCCTAATGAGGGTTAAGAGGTTCATTCGTGTCCTCTTGGCACCTTGTTCTGTGCTGTGTGAACCTTAAGTGTAAAGGGTGCATTGTATGTGTAGCTTAGGCTTGGGCAATTCACAATGTCTGTGTGTACCCAGTTGTGAGACTCTGTAATAGTCTTCATCTGGTGCAAAGGAAGATTCTTTATGGAGTGGTTTCTGGAATATATATATATATATCTCTATTATATATATATATATATATATATGCCGTGATGTAAAGAGGTTATCTTAGCCTACTGAATGTGACAACCTTGGGGATTTCTCAAAGATCTGTGTCCTCTCTAGCTTTATCTGGCTATGTTTATAGTACCACACATGAGTTTCCTCCCAGTGAGTAGTCTTTAAATCCAATTAATTAATTAGATTGTCTCCAGGATAAAAATGCTACTACTGCACCAATGTCATTTGCTATGCCAGACATTGATGTGGATATTTGCTCTTAAAGGTGGTGTTGGACCATCACTTGATGTATTCTCTTAGCAGCTTACATAGTGCTCTCCAAAGCTGTGAGAGCTACCCTTCAGGGGAGGTGGCTTCCAGATCAGTTCCAGGTCCATTGCTCCAATTCTCGACTCTGATATATGCCCTGTCTTCAAAAATAGGGTCTTACCTTCAGGTTGCAGGAGGCGGTCAATGGCTGAGACAATAGCCTGTGCATAAGAGGGGGCAGAAATATTGTAAGAGCCCAGGAAGCGATGCAAGACCATGTGGAAATCGAACCCTACAGGCTTCTGGGATCCTACTCATACGAACTTACAGCACTGGTGTCAGAATACACATGATTCATGCAAGTTCAACCAAACAAAAACCCAGCATGGAACTGTAGAAATGGGTAGCAGAAGCCAATCTTCACTTAAGAAATATTGGCAGGTGATTACTGTTAAGCAAGGGAGAACTAGCCTTCTTTAAGTGAGGGACTTCGGATAGGTTGACTAGAGCTCAGTGGATGAACTTGCACTGAGGAATGGCCAGGGAGATTAATTTGGCAAAATAGGTCCTAACGCAAATGACAGAATGTATGAATGCTAGATGAGGAGGGGCTGTGGGATGGTGGCAATGTAGAGGGGTGTATAAAGGCCTAGAAGGCTGATTGGGATGCTGTGTATGAAATACAAAAAATTCATCTAAAAATTATCAAAAAGTAAAAGCAAAGATTTTAAATGTATGATATGTAAATATTACCTTACAAACTTGTTGAAAATTAAAGCTACTGTCTATACTGACTGTGTGAGATGGCTCAGCGGGTAAAGGTGCTTTACACAAAGCGCAATAACCTGCTTTTGCCTGCCAGATACACATGGTGGAAAGAGAGAGCTGAGTCCCACAAGTTGTCTTCTGATGGACAGGCATATACCATAGCACGTCTGCCACAACTTGTGTAAAAAAAAATAAATTTTAATGGCCCAGCATGATGGCACCGGCCATTAATCCCAACACTGGGGAGGTAGGTGCAGGCTGATCTCTGTGACATAGAGCCCAGCCTGATCTACATTGTGAGTTCCAGGCCAGCTGTGGCTACAGGGATCCTCTGTTTCAAAAAGACCAAAAAATTTAAAGCTGCATTATATGTGCCCTAGATCACCTCAGTAATACTCGAACTCTTCTTCATACTCACTCCCTCATTTTCACTGTATGTACCCTAAATCACCTCAGTAATACTCAGACTCTTCTTCATAATCACTCCCTCATTTTCATTGTATGTGCCCTAAATCGCCTCAGTAATACTCTGACTCTTCTTCATACTCACTCCCTCATTTTCACTGTATGTGCCCTAAATCACCTCAGTAATATTCAGACTCTTCTTCATACTCACTCCCTCATTTTCACTGTATGTGCCCTAAATCACCTCAGTAATACTCAGACTCTTCTTCATAATCACTCCCTCATTTTCATTGTATGTGCCCTAAATCACCTCAGTAATACTCAGACTCTTCTTCATACTCCCTCCCTCATTTTCATTGTATGTGCCCTGAATCTTCTCAGTAATCCTCAGACTCTTGTTCATACTCCCTCACTCATTTTCATTGTATGTGCCCTGAATCATCTCAGTAATACTCAGACTCTTCTTCATACTCCCTCTCTCATTTTCACCCTCAAATGACCTATGACTTTTCTTTTTTTTAATTTAATTTTATTTATTTATTTATTTATTTATTTATTTATTTTGTATGTGTATGCATGTACTGTCTGCATGTAGGTTTGTGCACCCGTGTCGTACAATGCCGCGGAGGTCAGAAGAGGGTTTCGGATTCCCCTGGAACTGGAGTTCTCCTGGAATTGGAGTTACAGATGGTTCTCAGCCACCATGTGGGTGCTGGGGATCGAACCCGGGTCCTCTGCAAGAGCAGTCGGTGCTCTTAACCGCTACGCTATCTCTCCAGCCCCGATCTATGACTTTTCTATCTCCCTCCTCTTTTCAGATAAGGAGTCCTTTGCATTAAATTTATCCTCTAGGATGCTTTCCTCATTCATTCAAGCTTAGATTCCTTAGTATTTCTTTACATGAAGTGTCTCTTCTTCCCCCCTCTCCCCTGCCTTCAAGTCCCCTCCTCCTGGTAAAGATCCTTGATATCCAGGTCAAAAAGAAATGTAATGAGTCTGAGTCAAGGCATGATTGATGTACCTCAAATTCTTCAGGCTAATCATTGAAATAGTAAAATCCTGGATTCAAATTTGGGCTCTGCTTCATACTTCCTGAGTGAAGTTACCTAAGATCCATAACTTCTCTGAGCTTCTCTTCTTCTCTCCAAAACATAGGTGATATAAGAATTATAAGCATAAGTTTCAGTGTAATATCTGTACCATTGCTTATATGCTATTGAATAAGAAATATGTTGCTTCCTGAAAATGACAACTTTAGTATATTGCTCTTATTTTCTTTAAGAGTTGCACAATTCATGTATTTCATTAGTTTCAACTTATACTGCCTTGAACTTAGTGGCATTTCTTTCTATAGTTGAAGAATACTGAGTCACTGATAGGGTCCAAAATAATGCTGTCATTTGATTATTAGGAACACATCTAATAACTTTGCAAGGACAACACAAGAAGAAAACTCATGTCCAATATTTGTGGCAAGATTTAAGGCTTTTTATTCAAGGTTACAAACTTGAACGGATATATAACATTTAATGATTAAATGATACAATCTACAAGCATGAGCTTTTGTGTGACCTGACTGGTTGATTTCACTCTAATTTATCCTAGAGAGGTTTTTTTTTTTTTTTTTATCGCAGCTAATCCAGAGAAAAAGAGAGCTGTGAGGGTTCCTATTATTTAAAGATAGGACTCCAAAGTCACTTGGGATTTATAGGAAGAGGCTAACAAAATATCATTGAGTGTTTACACAAGCTTTTCGCTCCAAAGCAGATTTTCAAGGTATGAAGATTTTTCTTCTCTTTAGTAAGACAGCTAACCTTGACATGTCACATGAATTTGAAATGTTTCCTATCCACTTCTCAACATTAGGTTAAGGATTTGTAATGTGTGCAAGACTATATTTGGCTCAGGTTTAGTTTTTTATAAAATATCAAATAGAAATCCTCCAACATTGAAAGATCACATGCATGACGCGGGCCACAGGTGCATACAACTGTGTTTTATTTCATAGGTTTGTATAGGTCTTGCACAAAGCAAAACGAATACAAACAACAGGGAAGCTTTCCCCCAGTAATAAAAGCTTCTGGATGGATGTGGAATATTGTGTTTGCTTTTTCACAGTGGCTTCAGTTCTATTTTAGTTCAAGGCTCATGATCAGGAATAGGGCGGTGGATACTATGCCTCACACTCATTATGAGGTTAGCTTGCATGTCTTTAAAAGAAGGAATAAGGTAAGGAAAATTACATGGCTTTTCTTCTTAAGGGAAATTTGAAGAGTTAACTATTCAAAATGATACCCTCTGTCAGGTGCAAAAAGTCTAATTTCTCTAATATCTAATATGGGGGAAACAGTGAAGAATAAATGATGTTAGAATGAATTGGTTTTATTTTGTTATGAGCCTAAATTAGGGGGATTTAAAAAGCTAAATGATATTTATTCAATCTCTAATTAAAATAGCAATAAAAGACTTCTGTGGGGAATGACCTTGATATCCATCAGCCTCAGAAAAGTCCTCTTTCTAGGATTTCCAGTGGGCCACACTCATTATATTTTGTGTTTCCTACACCCTTAATGCCAATCTCAACTTTTTGGAAAAGAAATTTAAAGTTAAACAACAATAAAGGCAAACCAGGCATGAAGGTATAGCTTGGAGCATGCTTGGCTAGCATGCACAAAGCCTTAAGGTTCCAAATTTATCACTGTGAAAAAGAAACTCTGCCAAAGCAGAGAAAAACATTAACTTAGTAGCAGATGTGTACAAAGTTACATTTTCTAGATAATGACTGTAGTACTTGTACTAGTAAACTGTCATGTGATGTTTGAGCTCACTAAAAAGCTGAATTGGGAATGGGGTTCCCAACCATCCTCCCCTGCATTTCAAACCCAGGTATGTATGACTTCAAGGACCTTTTTCTTGGGATGAATCCACTCTTCACACTGTAAGTGTAAGGAAAAACAACAAAATGGCCCAAATCTGCCTCCCATCTCTCTCAAATTCATCTTATTTGCTCAAGAAATAGCAAATGTTTGTCTATAACATGATGATCATATAGGATTAAATAGAAGCAGCATTTTAAGTGAACATATTTGTGCCACCCATAGTGACAATCCAGCAAACCAAGAACCTTCAATGTGCCAGGAACTGGATGAGAAACCTTTGACTTTTATTTACCTGCTAACCTGTCTTGAAGAACAAATACTGATTTCTTGTCTTACATGCAAAAAGAACAGGTTCAGCACAAGTAACTTAGTCACTCACTTGAATTGTATCTCAGAATTAGTTTTAGAATGCCAGTATAGATTTTTCTTAGACTCATGACTTCTTGTTCATTCTAAATTCTACTATAATTCCAAGATTGTAAGTGCTTGTTTAGAACGTTATATTTATGAATGAACTATTAGTATAATTGTTTAGAGGGTTAAATGACAAGGGGATTCTTTGAATTTATGTAATTCAGAGGTTGATTCACATGTACTTAAATGCACAATAGGTCTCCATATATAAGAAAAGTCAGAGAGAAACTGAATATAAAATATCCCTCAATTTTTTATCATAATTAAAATAAGATTTCCCTTTATGCCTGCATGAGTGTCCCTGGATGAGTAGAAGTAGATGATATGCAGGCTGGTGCCTGTGGATCCCCTAGGACTGGAGGTACAGTTGGTTGTGAGCCCCTTGATTTGGGAGCTGGGAACCAAACCTAGTACTTTTCAAGTAAGTGCTCCTAACTGCTGAGCTATCTCTAGCCCTACAGAGAATTGTTATTCTATTGTCAGTTAGAATATTTGCTAACTTTCAAAAGGAAGATGTTAAAAAGAAATGCCAGATTTTTATTTCAACATAGTAAAGTTTCTACCATTTACTAATGGAGGGGAGGATTAAAAAAGAATCTGACAATGAGAAAGGAATAATCATTTTGAGGCTTTTAATAAGGACCTTGGAATGTTTTCTTTACAGCATTGCTAAAATATAGTCTCTATCAAGGAGCTCGGTCTCATATGTGGTTGGGACATTGCACTCATTCTATAGACATAAAAGTTGTTATTCAGGGGCTGGAGAGATGGCCTAGAGGTTAAGAGCACAGACTGCTCTTGCAGAGGACCTGGGTTCGATCCCCAGCACCCACATGGTGGCTGAGAACCATCTGCAACTCCAATTCCAGAACTCCAGTTCCAGGGGAATCTGATGCCCTCTTCTGACCTCCGCAGCATTGCATGACACGGGTGCACAGACCTGCATGCAGACAGTACATTCCTACACATAAAGAAAAATAAATTAAAAATTTTTTTAAATTTTTTAAAAATAAAAAGTTGTTATTCTTCAGGAGAAAGTGACTAATTGTAAATAGTTCATCAGTGTAGATTATGTATTTATTCTCCTTCATGGGATGTCTATATTGAATGGTATTAACATGTTATTATGTCACCATAATCTCAGATGTATTTCTTTCTTTTTTTTTTTTTTTTTTGAGACAAGGTCTCCCTTTAATCCCAGCTGGCCTGGTTCTCGCTCTGTAGACCAGGCTGACCTTGAACTCACAGAGTCAGATATATTTCTTGTGCACATTCCACTCTTATTGTGGTTGCTATGGATTATGTAATCCCAAGCACTTGTTGCTATGGGTTATGTAACCATAATGACATGGTCCATGCATAATTTCTTTGGTTTCTCAGAATATTCTTCAAATGTAGTTTATTAATCTACAGCAACAATGTTTGCCTTGAAGGAGTGTAAGGCTTATTTTCTGGTCATTAAAAATAGCATTGTTTTGTAGGACGAATCTCTGGTGCTATCTTAACTGCTCTTCTTCTGATCAATTACAGATTGTGGTTACTGGTATTGGGAGAAATGTGGAAAAACGAAATAGTTTAATGTGTGAATTGAACCAGGATAGAAGTTGACTAGTGTATCACCCTTGGGAAACATGAAATAACATATAATAAAAATTATCTGAATTCAGATTTGGTTTCATGTTTTCAGTATTCAGAAAGAAGGTGATATATTTCTTGGACATTAAACAATATTATTTGGAAAGATCATTGTAACTTGAACAATTTCTTCTTCTTCTTCTTCTTCTTCTTCTTCTTCTTCTTCTTCTTCTTGCTTCTGCTTCTTTCCTCTTCCTTTTCTTTTCTTTTCTTTTCTTTTTCTTCTTATATTTGTTGTTGCCTTACACAGGGTCTCACTATGTAACCTTAGCTTGGCTGGAACTTGCTATATAGACTAACCCCGCTGGACTTGATCTCACAGCTATCTCCCCTCCTCTGCCTCCCAATTGCTAGAGTTAAAGGCAGGTGTCACCATACCTGGGGAGCATATTGTCTTAAAATGTTGTACATTGTCTTAATTGAATATGTAAATGCTCCAAGCAATGGCTTTAAACATTGCCTATATAATTATTTTTAGTGGGCCTCAAAATGTTTCATTATTGCACTTAAATAAATGTAGAAGACATGCATGTATGTGCATACACACATACACATACACACACACACACACACACACACACACAAGTACATTTGCTAAATTCTGGATTTACAATGTGGAGGTGAAAGATTTGGGTGATAAACTTCTAAATGCACCTGATCTTCAATTTTAAGTCCTGCACGAATGTGTCACAGAGGGAGATGTCACTTCAAGCTCTTTGTTACTTCTTATCTAAATTGAATATAATAATGCAGACAAATTGGATCATTTTGAAAATCCTATGTCTTGGCAGGAGGCAGTAAGTCACTCAGGCAAGTACTTTTTGGGGTGGACTGTCTCAGGGGCAGCTGGAAGAGGTGCTCGATTCTGAGCCCTCTTGCAGGGATTTCCTGGCTCGGCAGGACCACGCTTTGCCTTGGCAGTGAGACCAGAGGGTCGGGTTTGGGTTTGATCTGGTCCCTCAGCGGCTTTGTTTGGGCCGGCTTCTGAGGCACAGGCAGGAGGCAGTAAGTCACTCAGGCAGGTACCAGGGCACAGGCTAGGTCAGGCATACCCCCCCGCACCCCGTCAATGGGAACTGGTGAGAATCCAAGTGGACTTTCTTTTGGAGAACCTTCAGAACAGGAAGAGAAGAGTGACTTAGGCTTCCAATATCCAATATATAAACAAAATTGAAAGCCTGAAACCTAGACAAGTCAATACTCCATAAACAAGGAGGAGGAAAGAAAAAAAAAAAAAAGCATCGGAAGAAGGCAAGCAAAACCATCCCGTAACATAGTGAAAAGACATTTGTGATTTGAACCACAAAAGGGAAACCCACATGCCAGGGACACGACGAAGGGACAACATGGGAAAGGCACAGGATAATCCTGCATCAGGCTCTACCAAACCTGGAGGAGATAGCTACAATGGGATCCCCTTGGAGGGGACCCAAGGAACAGAGATTAGAGGAATAATTGCAGACCTACACAGAGAAATTAAAGAAAATAAAGAAGAATTCAGAGAACTAAAGAGAGAGAATGAAAAACTCAAAAAGGACCTAGAGGGATACAATGACATACTTTGGAAAGAACTAAAGGAACAGATTGACAAACTCCAGAAAGAACTAAAGGGAGAAAAAAACAAACTCCGAAAGGAAGTAGAAAATCCTATGTCTTGTCTATAATAGAAGCTTAATAAATATTACTATCATATATTTATTATTATTTATTAGAGACCCTGATGTTTTATCCTCTCCAAAATATGATTTTAAATAAACAGTGAACAATGGAAACATTATTAATTCCCAGTGGTTTCAGCAGCAAGATTTTTCCTATTGGCGCATCAGATCCATCAGAAAATTTTAGGAAAATTCAAATAATTTTTGGTCTTTTTGAAACAAGGTCTCCCTGTGGGTCCTACTGTCCTGGAATCACCCCTTTATGTAGACCACGCTGGCCCTTGAACAAAAGATTGGCCGCCTCTGCTGGGATTAAAGGTGAGCACCACCATTGTCCAGCTGGAAAATTTAATGTTTGTTGTTGTAATTGTTAATTCTTTTGACAATTTAAATCTATTATATATAATAATATATATATATATATATATTATGATTGTTTACTCCCTACCTTCTCATATCTCAATTCCCCCTTATTTTTATTATATCAATTTGAATTCAGATCATCTCACATTTCACGTGAAGTTATTATTCTTTTTTTTTTTAATTTAATTTTTATTTGATAGTTTGTCTGCATTCGACAATCAGTTTTCCAATTCAGATCAGGCATATTTCCCTTTCCCTTCCCCCCCACCCCCACCCCATCCCAGATCATGTATTCTGCCATAACTGTCCTGCATCTTTCAGGTTTTTTTTTTCATTTTTTAGCTATAAGTGATAATCCATGTGTGTAAGCATCCTTCGTGCAAAACCAATCTACAGACTGTTGTGCCCAAACCCCCACAGTCCAGATCACAGAGCACTGGGTAAACTGTTAATTTTTTTCTTAATAAATAACAGCTACATACAGGCAGGCAGATCTTTGTGAGTTCAAGGCCAGCCTGGTCTACCAGAGTGAATTCCAGGCCAGCTGGGGCTACAGGGAGACTCTGTCTCGAAAAGACCAAAATAATAATAATAATAATAATTAACAGCTACAGTACTATCTCTTACTTCTTCAGATCTGTCAGACTCTGTTTGACTTCTAGCTACTGAAATATTGAATCACTAAAGAGCAAACAGAATGAACATCACCAGGTCTCACTAATAAATTCAGTATTTTTCAATTTTAAAAAGCAAACATTCTACTTTGTAGAATTGATTTGATTGAAGTCAGTAATTTACTACCAAGGTATTTCTTAGATGGTTAAATCTTATTCTTAGAAATAAATTAGAGGGGCTGGAGAGATAGCCTAGTGGTTAAGAGCACCGACTGCTCTCGCAGAGGACCCAGGTTCAATCCCCAGCACCCACGTGGCTTCTGAGAACCGTCTGTAACTCCAATTCCAGGAGATCTCCAGTTCCAGGGGAATCCAACACCCTCTTCTGACCTCCGCGGCATTGCACAGCACAGGTGCACAAACCTACATGCAAACAGTACATTCATACACATACAAAAATAAATAAATAAATAAATAAATAAATAAATAAATAAATAAATAAATAAGATTAACTCATTATTTTGTAAAGTTCATCTGAGCTAGAGATTGCTGCATAAACCTAGCTACTAAGACAAACATGAACAGGTATCCATACATTTCCTGGGGTTCTTTCTTTCTAATGCATTTTGATTGCAGGAAACTGAAGTTAGTTTCAGCTCAATCCTGTTCTCATACAACAAAATGTCTCAGACTTGAAACTTGTAAGATGTAGAAGTGGATTGGTTACAGCTTTAGAACTTGGGAAGCCCAGGATCCAGGTTTCATGTGGTTTCATGAGGACCCATTTTGTGGTTTGACCATGATGCCTGTTTTTTGCCTTCTCCATTTTGTGTAAAGGGCAAACAAGCTGCCTCTGGCTTCTATAGGGAAATTGACCTGGTTAATTAGGCTTCAACCTTCACAACCCTCCTGGGTTCTTTATCTTCTTACATTATAGCACTGGAAATAAGTTTTAACCTATCAGTTTTGAAAGAATGCATTCATTAATATCTAATAACACTGCTAAGATGAATTTTAGATTGGAACATAGTCTATTTTTGGATCAAGTCGACACAATATTAATCTTTTAATGAATGAAAAGATTAATTATGTTACTGTAACATACTCATACTCTCTACTTTTCTGTGCTTTTAAAGATGGTTTATTTATTATTTTTATTTTATGTGTGTGAGTGTGTTGCCTGCATGTGTGTAAATGTACTCATGTCATGTAATGGCCATGGAGGTCAGAGGAAGGTGTTGGATTCCCCTAGAATTGAAGTTACAGAAGGTTGTTAGCTGCCATGCGGTACTGGGATCTGAACTTGTGTCCTCTGCAAGAGAAGTCGGTGATCTTAGCTGCTGAGCCATCTACAAAGCCCCTCCTGTGCTTTATATAATAAAACAGATACTCACTCTTGGATGTCACTAATACAAAGATAGTATTTAATATCATGGAATAATATCAATTAAATGAAAAGAGAATATTTTGTTCTGCCTTTCTATCTGTGATCTATCTCTTTATCCTGGAGAGTAGGACAGGGATTTCCAGGAGAGGTGGAGGTGATGATCATTTCCTTTTCATTTTTCATGAGCTTGAAATCAACTTCCTTTTATCTCACAAGTAAACTTCTATTCATATTAATTTCTTATTCTCAGCATGTATTATTTTTACAACATTTTCAAGATAATACTTGTCTGAGAATCTTCAACAATAATTGTGAAAAATATTCTATTATTTGCCATAAAGAAGAATATCATGTGATTAAAGTAAAACATCTTAGTAAAAATGTTTTGAAAGTTTTATGAAATGGCCAGTTACATAGAAACTTCATATAATTATGCTAAGGTTTATTTCTCTTTTTAAAGTACAACTGCTGGGGCTGGAGAGATGGCCTAGCAGTTAAGAGTGCTGACTGCTCTTGCAGAGGACCTGGGTTCGATCCCCAGCACCCACATGGTGGCTGAGAACCATCTGTAACTCCAATTCCAGGAGAACTCCAGTTCAAGGGGAATCCAATGCTCTCTTCTGACCTCTGCAGCATTGCAAGACACGGGTGCACAAACCTGCATGCAGAAAATACATTCATATAAATAAATAAATAAATAAATAAATTAATTAATTAATTAAAGTACAACTGCTATAAATTTGAAACTTTATATTTACTGAGACAGATTTTTATTTATTTATTAGTATTTTATGTGTAGGACTGTTTTGCCTGCATGTATATAATTACACCATATGTGTAAAATGTCCATGGAGGCCAGAAGAGGGCACCAGATCTTCTGGTGCTGGAGCGATGGAGAGTTGTGAGCTGCCATGTAGATGCTGGGAACAAACCTGTCCTCTGCAAGATCAGGCAATGCTTTAACAGTTGAGGCATTGTTCCAACCCCAATTTACTGAAATAGTTTCAAACTCTAAAGCTTATTTAGTTGGGCTGGTGACATTTCCACTACTAAAAATATCCAGTTTCCAAAAAGTACATGAGAATGTGGTCCATGTTTTTTTTTTTTTCTTAGTGAAAGTGGAAGAGAGCATGAAAGGCAGAGAGAGAGAGAGAGAGAGAGAGAGAGAGAGAGAGAGAGAGAGATGAGTGAAGGGGCAAGGGAGAGAGAGGCTTGCACCAATGATTTTGCTTTTGTTTTTTTTTTTTAATTTTATTTATTTCTGTATGTGTATGAATGTTCTGTTTGCATGCAAGTCTGTACACCCGTGTCATGCAATGCCGCGGAGGTGAGAAGAGGGTGTCGGACTCCCCTGGAACTGGAGTTCTCCTGGAATTGGAGTTTCAGACGGTCCTCGGCCACCATGTGGGTGCTGGGGATCGAACCCGTGTCCTCTGCAAGAGCGGTCGGCGCTCTTAACCATCTCTCCAGCCCCTGCACCAATGTTTTTTAACATTAATACTGGGCCTGAAGAATATATGTAGATAAGGAAAGTGATATTTGCATGATATATTTACACTTATTTATATATTTACTTATATATTTATTATTATTGTATTTTTGTACACAACTTCACACATATACATGTGCATGTAGAATAGAAGAAAGGTCGTGGGAGTGTTTTTCCTTTCATCATGTAGGTTCTGGGGATCAAACTCAGGTCCCCAGGCCTAGTGATGCAAGCTCTTACCTGTTGAGCCATTGGTAGGCCTGTATGAGAATGCATTTTTGTGGGAGAGTGTGATTCCTGATAAGGTGTTCACCAGTGTTAAAGAATACTGTATACCTTGGAGAGATGTAGATAGATGAGTATATGGAAATGTCCAGTATCTGAGCTTAATATCAATGGCAGAAAAGAGAACAGTTCTTGTATAGTTTGGAGCAGTTTTCCACTCTTTTTTTATTTTATTTTATTTTTTTTTTTTAGTTTTCCACTCTTAAGTCAGTTATTGTACCTTATGCTAGTTTTAAATTTATTTTTCAAAATACTCATGCTTTCCAATGTATTTCTTTGTGAATCTAGTATCAACTCAGTACTCCTGAGGAGCCTAGCCCAATGAAGTTTGACATCTATTTCTTGACTGTTGGAAGTAGTTAGTTAGTTTGGTAACATACAAAATTAGCCGACTCCCTCTTGAAATCAGCTACTCTCTTGGAAAGAGAACTTTTTGTATATTGCTGTTAATGTGCTATCTCCTGAAATTAATACTAATATATGCTTTCATTAATAAAGAACTTGCTTTTAGTCTGTTATAACCAAGGAAAGCTTCATTAGGAATGTTGTTTTGAGTCTTGTTTTAATCTTCTGTAGATAGAAGGACTTATTCCTGAATGTATAGTTAGATATCTGATAACAAAATACTACATAAGATATTCATATATTCTAGAGACCCATCCCATACCACAGTATTTTTGTATTAAAGCAAAGTTAATAATTAAACAACCCTTAATTGAACGAGTGGTCAAAACTTACTGATAATTATAAGCCTTTCCTCTCATCTTCTCACATAAATCCATAAATTATTGCCATGTTCACTTTCATTTGTACTCAGTAAAACCAATCTGGAATGAGGAGGAGTCATATAATTGCTTATATTTGACTAAGTACCTTGAATTTCCTCCCTATCAAAATCTACTAAAGGTTTTACCCCATCGCATTTACAGCTTAGGGTGATGGTTCTCTCGCTAATTCTCTGTGACACAATGAATTTCTCCCTCTTCATTTTGATGGTCCCTTAACTTGTATTTTCATCACTGGGGTAATGCAATTGACAAGTGTGTATATGAGCCCTGACACATCTCATCGATATATATTGTAGTCAAGGAGAGTAATTTGCCCAAAGATCATAGCCTGCCCAGCAATTTATCTCACACCTGCCCAGGCAGACACAACAGCCTAGCTCATCCATCAAGTTCATGATGTAAGCCCAGTGGAATTTGAAACCTACAATAAGAAAATGAGATTGAGATAATCACAATTATATGCAAGGTGACACAGAGAAAACTGTTATAAAGTTACATTTCAAGACATTGCTCCTAAATATCTAAACATTCAAATAAATTTGGAAATAGATAACTTTTAAAATGTATTTTTCACATTTAACCCTATTTTCACATGGCTTCAAAACATCTTTGTGTGCATTTCAAGGACACAATGTCCAAGTAAAATTATGGATAAATAATAATGTTAGAGGTAAATATTTTTTTAAACTTGACTGGATAGAATCACATTCTTGCTGGGATTTTTGCTAACCACATAGGAAGATATATTGCAACTTGAAATTTCTACATTTTTGTGTGTCTTATCACAATCAAATGCTACTATAAACTCTGATATAATTATTGTGAAAGTACCTTGATAGTTAACAATGTCATGCCTAAGGCCCTGTTTCAGATCTTTAATCACAGACAAATAAAGTTGAGAATATTATCCATTTTACAGCATTTATTCCTCCCCCTCTAAGCACTAGAGATAGACAGGTGATAACATCCTTGCTTTATGGATGAGGAAATTGTAACTTTGGGAAGTTGAAGATACATTTTCACAGTAGTAAAACTAGCCACTGGGAGTACTCAGAATGTCATTTACAGCTCTTCAACTTAAGACTTTCATCCACAGTGAAGGACTTCCTTGTGTGGGTTTTATGTGTTTCACATGTCAGTCAGTCCTCTATAGAATAACCACAGCAAACAAATTCCAGAGTGGACCCTTGGCAACAATGTGCTTCAGAGATGGAGAGAGGGATGCCTCAGTGGTTAAGAACACTTGCTGCTCTTTCAGAAGAGTGGTGTTTGGTTCCCAGCACCCATATCAGGTGGGTCATAGCAACCTGAACTCTGCTCTGATACCCTCATCTGGCCTTTGCAGATATCTGAACATACATGCACATGCATATGAATAATTAAAAATAAATCTAAAAACAAGTTCACTTTGGCCATTTCCAGGTACCCACCTAACTTGAAAAACTTTTCATCTGGATTTAAATTGACATGGCATATATAATATACACCATGGGCCTGCTGAAAGAGTTAAGCTTTGGTTTTGTAGATAGCAGATTTGACCCCTGGACACAGCAACACTATTACTTCAGTGAATAAGGTATTCTTAAGTAGGGATTTGAGCTTGTGTCTGGAAACTTTAACATTTGTCATATGAATTGCCATTTATAGTAATGTAAGTAAATAGATAATCACAAAAAAACCTTGTGTTAGATAGGCTTAGGAAATCAAAGTCCTCAGAAAACAGAGGTGAAATTATAAGTCTACTAATGTGTGATTCTATTTGAACATATTAATATAGTTATTTCTAATATAGCTATCCTTGGATTTTACACACAAATAATTCATACAGGGTATGTTTGGGCAACTAAACATGGCAGAGGGCAGTAAATTCTTTAATTTTCATTTTTCATATTCTCCCTCTATATAAGAAAAGGGTGGGCCTTAACTCTTCTGGCAAGATATCACCAAGGCAGTGACATGAAGGGGCTAAATTTCCTGGTTGAGATGCATTAACTACAGCTCAAATATTTTAGAAGAAGAAAATCTGAGGACAGATCCACATTGCTGAATCATTCAATCTTGGTAGATGTCTTCATGTATTGCTGAATGCTTTACAGCCTCTTTGAGTCTGGGGGTGAGGACTCGGAGAAGGGGCTGTACAACAATGATATAGGTATATCATTGTTCTGTACAACAGAACAATGGGTATACCTATAGGGTATATAGGTTCTGTACAACAGAACAATGGGTATACCTATAATTCTATAGGTATACCTATAGAATTGTACAACAATTCTATAGGTATACCTATAGGCTATAGGTACATTGTTTCTGAAAGGAATGTGTTAGTGATGCTGATGTGATAGTATCATAGTAAGCATATATCTTAACCACCATGCAGACACTATGTAGCAGCAGAGGCCACTGGACTGAAAGAGAAAATAGACAGCGTGGTTTTCTCTTGTCCCCAAGGCCTTTGGTATATATAGATACATAAGGCAAAGCATTTTTTATCAGTTTCATAGGATGGAGCAAGACCAAAGGCCCTGCTTCTCCTTCTATACCCGAGTTTATCAAGAGGGAACATTCTGAATCTCTGTTCAAATTTTGGATTATGTTTTTACTTCCCTTGAACTTTACCATGATTTCTGTTGAAAGATGATTCTTATTAATAGACTCATTTATTCCCTGACTGATTCATCACACATCCACTACATGCTAGGCTACTCAGCCTGCAAAGTGGAAATTGCAATAACATTGGTTTATTTGCATTTGTCTTTGATATGTAATGTTGTAATTCCTATTCAGAGGAATTATTTTATCAGGCAGTAGGTGACCTCTCATTTGAATTTATTATTCTGTTACTCAGAGCATTGGGGAAAACAGATTACTTTCATCCTTGTAGCACCTACATTCTTTACAATGGTCTTGTATAGCTGCCTAAGTTACTAAAATGTGCTGATATTCCCAAGGCTTGGCCTATGGAGCTATCAGAAGAAAGCCATCAGATATTTGGTAAGTTATGCTATAACCACGGATCTTCTTTATGAGCTATTATTCACAATATTATAACTTTGCAAATAGCATTAGAATTTAACTCAGTGTTGCATCTGGCTTTTACTATATTTTCAGAGATTTTTGACTTATAAGAAAAAAAGTGAGTTCTTAATAAGCACAGCCATTCCACATGTGAGTGATTTGGGTCTTGTCTAAGTAAGCCAGGCATAAATAGGAGTCATTGTACACTACAAGGTCATTAGGGAGAGGAAAGAAAAATATGCTTCAAGTCATTCTTTTTAGTTTATATTGTTTGCATGTTCACATCTCAATAAGATTTCTCCTCCTGAACATGATTGCCGTACTCCTTGCAGCACTTAATTTCTTTTCATTGTGTTTTGCTTTTATATCAATGCATGAAGATAGATGTGTTTTTACCTTTGAAAAAAAATCTACCAGGCTGCATCAGTTTTCCATTTGATGTAGTGACCCAAAAGGGCTCTGGTGCAGTGAGGGAACAATTTGCATATTTTTAGTTTGTATTCTTTTTTCACATGAAAACTTTGTAATTTGTGACAATCAACATTTGTTAACAGCTTTTATTTATTATACTATATTATATTATTTATTTATTTCAGTCATTATCTGCCAATCATGGTATCATGTGGGCTTTAGTTACATCTCTTGTTGCTGTGACAAAATAATAAAGCAGCTTAAAGAAATAAGTTTTATTTTGCCCTTAAACTGTGAGCATAAATGTACCCCCAGATTTGTCTCCAACAACTACTGGATTTGTCTCCACAACTACTGGACTGAGAAGAAAATGAGAAAGCAAGCTGAGCACAAACGCTCATCTCTGTCTGCTTCCTGGCAGCACGCGCACTGTGTGCAGCTGCCTCACGCTCCTGCCACCATGTTTTCCCCACCGTGATCATCTTTTCTCAGTCCAGTAGTTGTGAGGGTGGAGATGAGTGGGCCATACTACTTCAATTAGCTTCTGTGAGGAAAATGCTCTTTAATGTCCCCCAAGATTTGTCTTCAAGGTTATTCTGGGTCCTGTAAGGTAACAGTCATTGCAAACCATTGCAATCTGCTTTATAGTCGTTGTTTAGGTTATCATCCTTGTTGAACCAACAAGAAACGATGGCTGTGGTTTCTAGACTAGGAGGCTTAGACATCATTTCTTTCTTTCTTTCTTTCTTTCTTTCTTTCTTTCTTTCTTTCTTTCTTTCTTTCTTTCTTTCTATTTTTTCAATTATCACAATGTTTACTGATAGATACAACTATATAAAATCAGGGCATGAACATGATTTTATTAATTAAGTAGACTAAATTTCAATACTATAATAAGAGAACAATTCAAATTCTTACCTTTTGTTTCACACCCACAAAAACCATTTCAAGGGCATTAATCTCTCAAATCTGATCAGTTTTGTGCAAGTAAACCATGTTTCTTTTTAAAAAGGCTTGTGCACTTGCCCAGGCTCAAGGATATTGAAATCTAGCACATAAAGCCCATTACTAAAGGTAGAAATACAAGCAATATGCTATTATGGCAACAACCATTAATTACAGTTAAGGATTTTCTATAACAACCAAATGGATCTTATAATATTGCAACAACTCAGTATTACTGAGCAAAGTGCATTTCTACAGTATTCAGTGTTGCTATTCAGTTTTCTAACTTTAAACAGCCTATGATAACTGGCAGCAAAGAAGGCCGTTGCCTCTGCCTGAGAACCTATGATGTAATTATTGCATGCTGCTAATATACTACCTAAACATTAAAGATACTCATAAAATATTTGATGGTAGACTATGATTAAGACATTACACTACAAAAACACTTATGCAGAAGGAAACCCTTACTGACGTGCTTCTGCTTTAAATATTGTGCCCCCAAATGAAGTCCAGTAAGCACTCATCCTGTCTTGATCCCCCTGCACTGGCCTCCATGATACTGCCGAGCTAATCCTACAATGGCAGTCCATGTTCTGAGAAGGCTGAATTCCCATTAGCTGTTTACTTCATAAGCTAGGTAGCTCAGCAGTCCTAAGTCCACATTGGAAGGCTAAAAAATAAAAAAAAAAAAAGCTGTATCTCATGTCTTTGAGGAGTGCCAAAAGCAGTGGCATCCACAGAGCATATGCACCTGCCTGTAAAAATTGAAGACAGGCCAAACAATGGTGCTCTCTTTTTTTTCTTTTTGTCTTTTTGCTAAGATCTCAAGTTTTGTGTCTGTATTACAGATTCTCTGATCTTACTGATTACTTATTTCTAGTTGTACTTTCCATCTGGATGCTTAAGGCCATACAGATAGCCCAGATTAAGCAAGGTTTTGTTTTGTTGAGGTCCTCAGGAGTCTCTCAGGGTTTTTTTTTGAGGGGGCCCTTGCTTCTTTCAGCTCCTCATCCACCAGTTCCATCCACATGAGAACAAAATCAGATCTTGCTAGACCAGGCTTCCTTTTCTGAAGGATGAGCAGACTTTCCTCTTTATAGACTGGACACTGGCTGAAGTCCCCTTAGTGGCTCTCCAAGATCTCCCTGAACAGGAAGAATGGTGACCCACCTCTGCAGGACTTTTCAAGGGATGCCCCCTAAGACTTGGTTGACCTCTGAGGGCAAGGAACAAAGTTGTCCTCCAGGACCCTCAGCCAAATTAGTAGGGACTTCGGGTATGGTTGTTAAGCACCCAGAAAGGCTAAGTTGCACCAGCCTATTACGTTGCACCTATATTTACATTGTATCCTTTGGAAACAAATTGTATGTTATTTCCATAGCATATTTCTTGATTCACATCTTTCCATTTTAATCCCATATTACTCTAAAATATGCACACATACCCTCCATCATATACTAAAAGTCCAAGGTCTGAAAATATGTGTTAGGTCAGCTCTAGAACCTGTGAGGAATTCCCAATACAATAGCACAGTTGTCTTTAGATCGTGAGGAATATAATATTAACGTTGCTCATTTTGTCTTACCCCTAGGTACTTGGTACTAGCACCCACAGATGAGGGATACCATTCATCTTTTGTTTTTCTAGCGCTGTGTTACTTCACTTAGCATTAAATCTTCTAGTTCCATCCATTTACCTGCAAATTTCATGATGTGATCTTTCTTTACCGCTGCATAGTACTTCATTGTGTAGATGTATCACATTTCCTGTATTCACTCATCAGCTGAGGGGCATCTGGGTTGGTTCCAGTTCTTCGCTATTGTGAAGAGAGCTGCAATAAACATGGCTGTACATGTATCTCTGCTGTAGGAAGAGTCTGATGGATATATACCCAGAAGTGGTATGGCTGGGTCAGGTGGTAGGCTCATTTTGAGTCTTTTAAGGGTTCTCCATACTGCTTTCCATAGTGGTTATACAAGTTTGCATTCCCACCAGCAGTGGATGAGTGTTCCCCTTTCCCCACACCCTCTCCAGCATTTGGTATCATTTATTTTCTTGATCCTAGCCAACCTTATTGGGGTGAGATATCTTAAATTGGTTTTAATTTGTATTTCCTTAATTATTAGCGATGTTGAACAATTTTTTTGTTTCTCTGCCATCTCTATTTCCTCACTTGTGAATTCTCTGCTCAGCTCTTTACTCCATATTTTAAGTGAGTCAGTTGTTTTCTTACTCCTTTGTTTTTTGAATAGTTTATATATTCTGGAAGTTAATGCTGTCGGATGAATCAGCAGTGAAGGTTTCCTCCCTCTCTGTGGGTTTTCTCTTCACTTCTCTTTTTGTTTCTTTTGCTGTACAAAAACTTTTGAGTTTATTAAGTTCCCACTTGTCAATTGTTGACCTTATTTCCTGTGCAGCTGCTGTCTGATTTAGAAAGTCTCTTCCTACACCTATGTCTTGTAAGTTGCTGCCAACTTTTTCATCTAACATGTATTAGTCAGGGATCTCTAAAGAAACAGAAGCAACAGGATGAATATATAGCTATATACAATTTATTGATTTGCTCATGTGACAGAGTTCAAGGAGTCCAACAGTAGCTGCACCACACTGGAAAGGCCGAGAATCCAGGGAACTTCTCAGTCTGGATGGCTGGATGTCTCAGTAGTCCCAATCTGGTGCTGAAGGCCTGATGGATTCCAGGAGATCTGTCCATCTCAGTACACGCTGGGATCCGAAGGGTTGATCACAACAGCAAGACAAACTCACCAGTGAGAGAGAAGCAAGCCGCAGGAAAAAAAGGGACCAGCTTCCTCTGCCATGGCCTTTAATACTGCCTGCCAATAGAAGGCAATTCCCACATTTGGGGTGGGCCATCCGGGTTGAGGTAGTCCAATCCGAAGGTCCTTTTTCTCTTATTTGTTCCTTAGTCCAGGCAAGTTGACACCCAGTATTAACCATCACATAACACCTTCAGGTTTTTGGGTTTCAAATTGAGGTCTTCGATCCATTTGGAGTTGATTTTTGTGCAGGGTGAGAGGTACAGGTTTAATTTTATTCTTCTATAAGTGGTGATCCGGTTTTGCCAGCACCATTTGCTGACGATGTTGTCTTTCCTCCATTGAGTCTTTTTGGCCCCTTTGTCAATATAAGGTGGCTAAAATTTTATGTGCTCAAGTTTGGATCTTCAGTTTTGTTCCATTGGTCTACAGGTCTATTTTTCTGCCAGTATCAGGCTATTTTTATGACTATAGCCCTGTAGTATAGTTTGATGTCTGGTATAGAAATCTCCCCTGTATTGCTGTTTTCACTCAGGGTTGCTTTGGCTATTGGGGGTTTTTGTTGTTCCATGTGAATTTAAGATTTTTTTCCAAGCCTGTGAAGAATGTCCTGGGGATTTTAATTGGAATTGCATTGAATTGATATATTAATTTGGGTAGAATGGACATTTTTACTATATTAATTTTTCCAATCCATGAGCATGGGAGGTCTTTCCATCTTCTGATGTCTTCTTCAATCTCCTTCTTCAGTTTATAATTTTTGTTGTAGAGATGTTTGGTGTCTTTGGTTAGGTTTATTCCTAGGTATTTTATTGTTTTTGAGGCTATTGTGATTGGGAAGGTCTCCTTGTATTCCTTCTTCAGTTGCTTGTTGTTGGTGTAAAGAAAGGCTACTGATTTTTCTAGGTTAATTTTGTAACCCACCACTTTACTGAAACTCCTAATTGTTTCTAGGAGTGTTCTGGTAGAGTTTTTAGCATCCCTTAGGTAAACTACCATATTGTCTGCAAAAAGGGGCTGGAGAGATGTCCTAGCGGTTTAGAGTGCCGACTGCTCTTGCAGAGGACCCAGGTTCAATTCCCAGCACCCACATGGCAGCTGAGCATAGACATCATTTTAGAGAACCTATTTCCCTGATATGGCCAATTAGTAATCATTAAAACCAAAGCAAATGTCATGTCATATATTCTCATATCCACTTTTTACCAAAAAAGTAATTAAACAAAATGAAATTGCTTTGTGTATACACAAAACTATTACTTTGGTTTATATATAATTTTGCATGATTTTCATATAAAGTAGTTTCTGCAAGTCCTGACTTTGAACTTGTATGTCACCCTGTTCTAACCAAGACACAGTAGCACATAACAAACAAAGATGTGTTTTCCCTTGGCCATACCCATCATGGTGATATTTGTTGTGTCACATTTCTTCTCTAGAAATCCCCTAGAGATTTAGAATCATTCTCTTTTTAAAATTTTTTTAATTATTTTATTTTATTTTATTTATTTATGTGTATGAATGTACTGTCTGCATGTAGGTCTGTGCACCCGTGTTGTGCAATGCCGCAGAGGTCAGAAGAGGGTGTCGGATTCCCCTGGAACCGGAGTTCTCCTGGAATTGGAGTTACAGACGGTTCTCAGCTGCCATGTGGGTGCAGGGGATCAAACCTGGGTCCTCTGCAAGAGCAGTCAGCACTCTTAACTATTAGGCCATCTCTCCAACCCCCAAGAATCATTCTGTTCTTTAGAATACCCCAGTAATGTGCATCTTTATTCATATTGTGAATCAAATAAGATTATAGCCATAAAATATCTAGAGCCATAGTTAGAAAATATTCAGTGAATTTAAGTTTTGTTATCATTTTATGAATATTAATATGAAAATGACATAGCTGTTTATTATCAGTATTGCCCAAGTTGTAAACACTGTTTGCAGCACAGGCAATAACAAGACTAATCTACTCATTTGTAGTTGGAACAGAAAGAATTGAAAATGCCCTTCATGGGAGGCAACAAGTGAATAATTTCCAAAGTGACTCCATCGAAGTCATGAGTCACTGCAATGAATCAGCTTGGTCTGTTGTCTGAAATGTGCTGCTTGGTGTCTGGCAATGGTTTCCCAATCAATAGTATGAAATGTAACGACAGGAAATGTGTCCCCAGAGCTTGCTACGTACCAGTGCACTGCTCTGTTGACATCAGTGTTTTCTTAATTTTTTTCAAGTTTATGAGGTAAGTCTTCTCATGATCTTCCCCATTTTACCAAGAAAGACATATAGCTGAGAGGTAATCGGTTCTGATTCTACAGCCCAAAATGATCAAGCTACAAGCAGTCTCAACAATTTAACTTTGATGTTTACATTCATAATGGAATCTGGAACAATCAACAGTACACTTTAAAATAAAGTCAAATTATATCTATGGACTTCATGAAGGTGGCACAATAAATTATCAGAATAATCAAATGCACATAATTCAACTGACCTTGGAATTATTTTGTCTTCAAATGAAAACTAACATTTATTTATTTATTTATTTATTTATTTTTATTATTTTATGTGTATGAGTGTACTGTCTGCATTTAAGTTGGTGCACCCATGTTTGTGCAATGCTGCAGAGGTCAAAAGAGGGTGTCAGATTCCCCTGGAACTAGAGTTACAGATGGTTCTTAGCTGCCATCTGGATGCTGGGAATTGAACATGGTCCTCTGCAATTCATATGGAACAACAAAAGACCCTAAATAGCCAAAGCCACCCTGAGTGAAAACAGCAATGCAGGGGAAATTTCTATACTAGATATAAAACTATACGACAGGGTTAAAGTCATTATTTATTTTTGTGGTGTTCAGGATCAAGTCCAGGCAGGTAATTACTCATCCAGCTACGTTCCAAGCCTCTACCCCCAAATTTGAAAATAATAATTAAACTTTAAGCAACAGAAAGGTTTAGCAGTATCTACTAGGAGATCCCTTTTTTTTTTTTTTTTTTTTTTTTTGTGTGTGTGTTTTGGAGACAGGGTCTCCCTGTAGCTACAGTCTTGAAACTTGCTATGTAAACCAGGCACTCACAGAGATCTGCCTGCCTTTGCCTCCCAAGTGCTGGGATTAAAGGCTGTGCCCCCATGCCTAGCCTGAAACATTTTTTTAAATAAACAAATGAATTTACATAGCCCCCTTCTTCTTGAGGAACTGAAAGTAAAATTGAAGTTTCTCTCGTTATGTCATGTATTCTTTAACTTTCTTTTAAAAATAAGTTAAGTCCTTATTTGGAGAAATTTAAAGACCCCCCAGAACTATATTTGTGGGGATGTATCTGAAGTTTGGATGCATGAATAAAATCTCCATGTTACTGAAGGAAAAATGTGTGTCTACCCCAGTGACAGCATTGGTTTGTATGCATTTAATCTAGTGCTTTTTTGGCTATAAGTGGCTCACATCTGCTCTCTCCCTTCAATTTGGGGCTTGTTGCTAAGGGAATATGAACTATGACCATGTGATATTTGTTGTTAGATCCCAACACAATGGAAGGGATGAGACATAAGTTCAGACTTAAGTTGGTTCATCTGGCTGGCCAGTTAGCACATGGATCTATTTCTTGAGGGCCTCATTCTTGGAGTTTCAAGTGTGAGGCAGGTCTGGGAATTGAACTTAGATTTTCAGGCTTATGAAGCATTGCTTTATCAACTAAGCAATCTCCCGAGTCCCTGGAAGTTACTCTAATATTTTCTTTTACTTTTGGTTGTGTATGTGTACATGTTCCCAATTTTAACATACACGTGGTAAAGAGAGCTTGATGTCAAGTGTCTTCTTCAATTGCCTCTCCACCTTAATTTGTTTTTCTTTTTCTTATTGAGTTTTTGTGAATTTCATACAGAACATTTCAATCAGTCTTTATCACCTTTATACCCCCTTTCTCACTGGCACACTCTCACAGCCCCCCACTGGAATTCATACACTGTCATTTGTGTTAAGCCCTATTGTGTCAAGTTAGTGTCCTTGGACACTCTTCAGTGCAAGTTCACCCACTGAGCTCTAGTCAGCCTCTCTGGAGTTCCTCACTTTAAGATCAGCTTTTCCTCCACCAGAAGTAATCAGCTGCCAATATCTCTTCATCTGAGATTGGGGTCTGCTGCCCATTTCTCCAGTTCTGGGTTTTTGTGTGGTTAAGTTTGCATGGGTCTTGTGCATGCTGTCACCATTGCTACAGGTTCATGTGAACAAGGTCCCAGGAGCTTGTAGGACTTTACTTCCAAATGGTTATGCACTTCCTCCCTGGCTCTTACAATCTTTCTGCCCCTCTTCTACAATGGTCCCTGAACCCTGGATGAATGAAGCTTAGTATAGGAAACCTGTCCATGGACTCACACTCTGCACTCTTACTCTCTACGCTTTGCTACTGGCCTGCTGTTGCATGAGGGAGCTTCATTAATGAGTGTTTACAGATTCATTAGTGTTCTCTTTAACTCTTTTGCTGTGTAAGCCTTAGGTATAGAGATCACATTGTGGATGTGCTGCTTAGGTTTGGGCAATTCACAGACAATGTCTGTGTGTGACCAGCTGTGGTATTCTGTAATAGACACTGTCTAGTACAAAAGAAGTTTCTTTGATGAGTGGTGACTGGGATACTTGAATATAAAGATTTGGTGTTAGGATCCACAAATGAAGGAGAACACAGTCATTTGCTGTTTTGAGTCTGTTACTTCACTGAGCATAACAGTTTCTAGTTTTAGCCACTTACTTGCAAATTTCATGATTTCATCTTCCTTTACTGCTGAGCAGAACTCCATTGTGCAAATGTACCACTTTCATTATCCACCTTAATTAAAATTTTATTTATTTATTATTGTTATTATTATTTTTTAATGTGTATGAGTGTACTGTCTGCATGTAGGTTGGTGTACCATGTCATGCAATGTCTCCGAGATCAGAAGAGTGCGTCGGACTCCCCTGGAACTGGAGTTAAAGACAGTTCTTAGCCGCCATGTGGGTGCTGAAAATTGAACCCGGGTCCTCTGCAAGAGCAGTCGGTGCTCTTAACCGCTGAGCCATCTCTCCAGCTCCATTATTGTTATTTTTTGTATACGAGTGTATTGCCTGCAAGTATTTAAGTGTACCTGTGCTGTGCAATGTTTGTGGTGGTCAAAAGAGGGGATCAAATCCTCTGGAACTATAATTATGGACATTTTTTAGCCACCCGTGTGGGTGTTGGGAACTAAACCTAGTTCCTCTGCAAGAGCAGCCAGCGCTTTTAACCACAGCACTTTCTCTCCAGCCCTTCCACATTAATTTTTGAGGCAGGCTATCTCATACTGGAGCTCACTGATCGTTTATACTGGCTATCCAGAAAGCCCCAGAGAACCTCCAACTGCTGGATTTATAGGCGTATATTGTTACCCCCAGCTCTTTACACTGATGCTGTGAATGAAAAGAGCCTTTATCAATTGCTATATCTCCCCAGTTCTCAATTCTAATATTTTAAATATTTTCCCTCACTTTTCTGGAGTTACCATTAAAAAATGATGAAATTATTTAAGTTGTATTATATAAATTCCTTGCTATGTATTAGTTTTTTCCTTGATTTTTTATTGAGGTTTTGTGCATTTCATTTAACATTTCTTAATCGTTTAGACCCATTCCTCCATCTCTGTCCCCCTGCCCCCAGGATTCATGCATTCTGTCATACATCTTAAGTCACATTTTGCATTTTTTTCTGTCTTTTTTAACTTAGTCCATGCAGAAGTTTACTGTTTTGGTCAGTTATTTGAACAAGTCTTTTTCTTTGTTCCCTTTAATTTTTTTTTTAATTTTTTTTTATTTATTTTTGTATGTGTATGAATGTACTGTCTGCATGTAGGTTTGTGCACCTGTGTCGTGCAATGCCGCGGAGGTCAGAAGAGGGTCTTGGATTCCCCTGGAACTGGAGTTCTCCTGGAATTGGAGTTACAGACGGTTCTCAGCCGCCATGTTGGTGCTGGGGATCGAACCTGGGTCCTCTGCAAGAGCAGTCGGTGCTCTTTAACCACTAGACTATCTCTCCAGCCCCATGTTCCCTTTAATTTTGTATCAGTCCAAAATATGCACATATGCACGCCACTCATGTACCCAAACTACTGAAGGCTGAAAGTGAGCTATAGGTTAATTCCAAAACATGTTCAGGGATTCACATTTTAGCAGTAAAGTTGCATGCAGTCAAGAAGAAATATAACTTTATATTCCTAAATATAAATATAGCAAGTTCATGTATATTTTAATGTACTTTAAAAAGAGATTTATTCTTTCTCATAAATCTTAGAACTGAGGAAAACAGACATAAACTTTAAGCTATATCTATAGTAATATCAGTCAATGTGGTATTATTTTCACTAACAAATTACCTACTTTGACATATATCTATATATCTCTCTATCTCTCTCCCTATCTCTATATCTCTCTATCTATATCTATATCTATCTATATCTATATATGTATTTGCTGCTACGATCCACAAATGAGGGAAAACATACATCATTTGTCTTTCTGATACTGTATTACTTCAGTCAGCTCGGTGTAACAGCTTCTAGATCCATCCATTTACCTGAAAAATTCATGATGTTGCCTTTCCTTACCACTGCATAGAACTCATTGTGTAAATTCACCACATTTGCATTATCCATTGATCAGTTGAGGGACACTGTGGTTGTTTCCTGGTCTTCCCTATTGTGAAAAGAGCTGCAATAAACATGGTTGTGCTATATCTGCTATAGGATGGATCATTTGGGTATACACCCAGGAAGGGTAGGTATAACTGGATCAAATGGTAGGTTCATTTTTAGTCTTTTAAGGTTCTCTACACTGCTTTCCATAGGGGTTGCACAAGTTTGCATTCCCACAGCCTCTCCAGCATTTGATATCCTTTCTTTTCTTGATCATAGGATGTCTTACCTGTGTAAGATGCCATCTTAGACCAGTTTTTTAAATTTGCATTTCCTAAATTACGATGTTGAACACTTTTTTAATAATTTAATTTTTTTCTTTGTTATTTTTTTATGATGCTTTTATTGATGTTTTGTGTATTTCAGACATCATTTCTTAGTTCAGTTTGGACATATTTCCCTTTCCCCCCCCACCCCAGATCATGCACTCGGCCATAACTCTCCTGCATCTTTCTCTCAGACTTTTTTATGTTTAGGAATTCACATTTTCCTCCCTTTATATTACTCTAAAATATGAATACATATTTTCCACTCATATACAGTAATTACAGAGTCTAAAAGTAAGTGGTGGATTGATTCTAGAGCCCATTAAGAGATTTACATTATAACAACATGGTTGCTTTCAGATAAACAGAAATATAACAATAATGTTGTTCAGCTTGCCTTTCATCTGGGGATGTTACTTCACTTAGCATAATGACTTTGCGTTCCATCCATTTACCTGCAAAGTTCATGATGTCCTCTTTCTTCACCACTGAGTAGTACTCCATTCTGTAGATGTACGACATTTTTGTCATCCACTCGTCAGTTGAGGGGCATTTGGGTTGGTTCCAGCTCTGTGTTAAGAGAGCTGTGATAAACATGGATGTGCATGTATCTTGCCATAGGATGAGTCTAGTGGGTATATACCCAGGAGTGGTATGGCTGGGTCAGGTGGTCAGGTGAACACTTTTTTTTTAACTTTCTTTTATTTCATTTTTTTAACAATAAGTAATAAGTTGTGAGTATAAGCATCCTTCATGTAAAATCAATTTGCAAGCAGTTGTGTCCAAACCCACACAGTCCAAGGGTCCCACCATCCAGCTGGAGGAACTTGTATGTACAATCAAGTTGATCAAATAAGTGTCCAGTCTATATTGCTGTAGTTTCACCATTAACCCCAATTGCAGCCCTTACATTCTACCATGCTCCCTCTTCCACAGATTGTTCCCTGGGCTTAAAAAAGGGGCACAGGTGGATGAGAAGGAAAACAGTCTACTTTCTCTGGAGATGTCGTTTTGGACTCTGATCAGTTCTGGCTGTTTCCTTTCATGGGCTGACAGTTTGTCCAGGAATAACCTTTCAATCCTACTAATGAAGCACAGGCAATTAGATGTATAGTTATTTAAACAGTACTAATTATTATGGTAGGTTACTTTGGTATAGACACAGATATTTGGATGGTATGCTAATCCATGAATTACATTTTTCTGTAAAAGATGACAGGGTCTTACTGTGGCATATAACGTCTCCAAACCACTAGAGGATGTAAGCTTGTGGCATCATCCATGAGTTATTCCTCCAAGGAGAGAGCTAATAGCCAATTAGATTTGGAATATACAGACATATGGCTGCCACTGCTGCACAGTATTTCCAGGCAGGTGAGGTGTAGCTGATGCTGACAGAGGAGTCTTGCTTGACTCAAGGAGACCAGTATTTGCTTTATTGGTTCAGTGGCCTTTGGTAACACTCTCTGGTATTCCAGAGACCAACTGTACACTTGCAAGTGCGGTCTCAATACATCTTTCCCATGCTTACATCAGGTCTTTGACAGCAGGGCCTTACCATCTCTCTTCTTGCAGGTATCCCAGTTTGCAGGCAAGAAGCCTTTGCCTTTCAGGGTGGCTTGGATCACCTATCCAACATCTCCTTGGCAGATTAATCCACTGCTGATATCAGAGCTCTCCTGTATTAATATGTTTTGCTTAAATGCAAAGCTTAAAGAGACTCTAGTATTATATTTGGTTCTGAGTAGAGAATAATCCTTTTCACAGTTCCAATGTCTATTAGTCAATTAAAGAAAGCAGTTTTACCAGTTTTATAAGAGATTACCTCTATAACAGTCAGCTCTAATTTACAGTTAGAGAATGACTTCATTACCATCATATCTTTCTTTGTTCTATGAAAAGGAGGTAAGAAAAACCTCTCATATTAAAACTTTGCAGCACCTAGAAGGTAAGGTTCATTATAAACAGTTGTTACAAATAGGATCCACAGAGATGTTTGATGCCTGTAGCAGTCTGAGGCTTTTCTTTCTTTTAATGCTTAGATGGGCCAACTTCTCTGCTGGTATTTCTTGGTACGTCCTACACAATGCAAAGCTGTATCTTTTCGTTCTCAGCCCTTAAGTTGGTGATGTTTTGACCTGTGGGAACATACAAATCTTTTCCCATACAAATCTTAAATCCCATTAAGATTTAAATTGAAAAATTTTTGACAAAAAGTTTTAAGATATAACTGTATCCCCCCCTTTTTTTATTTTAGGTTTTTATCTTTTGACCCATGAGTCTAAAAAAGGCAGTTGTAGTACACATACCTATAGGCAGGAATCAAGGTGTAAATTTCATTAAGTTTACCCAAGCTGTTTTGACTATATGTTGTTAATTTGGGAAGCAAACTTAATTCCTTAAGTTAAATTATCCTACAGGTAAAAGAAAATATTACAAGATGATACTGTATAACACAAAAATTATAGAGAACATTTGTATATGTTAATCCCAAAGTTATTGTTACACAGATTTTAAGTAAAACAAATGTGGACAACAATTTATGTTTCCAATGTATTACCATTTTTGTTAAAAACCTTTAAACCAATGTTGTTTAATATAGACATTTTTACTTTTACTAAGTCCTAAAATACCAAGTAATTTGTAGATAGAGTTTGGGCAAAATTGGATACTTGTTGAACTCACGTCAACTAAATATACATTAATTGAATATCGACCTGTGTCCCTCTCCCAACCCTCCCACCAGGTGAACACCTTTAAACATGTTTCTTAGCCATCTTTATTTCTTCTGTTGAGAAGTCTCTGCTCAGATCTTTAGCCCATCTTTTAATTAAGTCACTTGTTTTCATGGTCCTCTGTTTTTTTGAGTAGTTTATCTACTCTGAATATTAAAACTTTGTTAGATATGTCATTGGTGAAGAGTTCCTCCCACTCTGTGGGTTTTCTCTTCACTTCTTTGATTCTCTCTTTTGCTGTACAAAAGCTTATTAGTTTAATGAGGTCCCATTTATTGATGGTTGATCATATTTCCTACACAACTACTCTCTGATTTAGAAAGTATTTTCCTACAGTATATCTTGTAGGTTACTGCCAGTGTTTTCTTCTAACATTTTCACACTTCCAGGTTTCACACTGAGGTGTGTGATCCATTTAGAGAATTTTGTACAAGGTGATAGGTATGGGTTTAGTTTCATTCTTCTACAAGTGGTTATTCAGTTTTTCCAGCACCATTTGCTGAAGGTACTCCCTTTACTCCATTGAGTGTTCTTGTTCCCTTTGTCAAATATCAGGTGGCTGAAATTTTGTATACTCAAATTTGGGTCTTCAATTTTGTTCCATTGATCTATGGGTCTATTTTTGTGCCAGCACCATGCTATTTTTATGACTATGGTTCTGTAATATAGTTTGAAATCTGGTATAGTAACCCACCTATTGCTTTTTTTGCCCAGGGTTGCTTTGGCTATCTGGGGTCTTCTGTTTTTCCAAATGAATTTTAGGACTTTTTCCCCTTGGGGATTTTGATTGGGATTGCAATTAATCTATATATTACTTTGGGTAGGATGGTCATTTTTACTATATTAATTCTCCCAATCTATGAGCATGGCAGGTCTTTCCATCTTCCTCAGTCTTCCGCAGTCTCCTCCTTCAAAGATTAAAATTTTTCAATGTAGTGATCTTTAATGTCTTTGGTCAGGTTTATTCCAAGATATTTTATTTTATTTTTTGAGGCTACTATAAATGGGATGGTTTCCATGTACCCCAATTGCTTGTTATTGGCATATAGAAAGGCTACTGATTTTTATAGATTAATTTTGTAACCTGCCCTTTCCTGAAACTATTAATCATATCTAGGAGCTTTCTGGTAGAATTTTTGGCATCCCTTACATGTAGTATCATGTCCTCCACAAAAAGGGATAGTTTGACCTCTTCTTTTCTAGTTAGTACTCCTTTAGTTTCCTTCTCTTGTGTTATTGTTCTAGTAAGGGTTTAAGCACCATATTGAAAAGGAGTGGAGGTTGCTAGGTTCCTGACTTTAGGGGGAAAGCTTCTACTTTTTCCTCCATTTAGAAGGATTTGGCTATGGGTTTGTTATATATTGCTTTAATTATGTTGAAGTATACTTTAGCACTTTAAACATAAAGACATGTTGAATTTTATCAAAGTCCTTTTCTGCATCAATTGAGATGACCATATGTTTTTTGTCTTTGAGTCCATTTATATAATTTATAACATTTACTGATTTATGTATGTTGAACCATCCCTTTATCTCTGGAATAAATCCAGAGATGGATGACCTTTTTGATATGAGCTTGTATGCAGTTTTCAAGTATTTTGTTGAGAATTTTCACATTAGTATTCATTAAGGATATGGGTCTATAGTCTTCTTTTTAGTTTGGATCTTTGCCTGGTTTTGGTATTAGAGTGATGCTGACTGACAGAAGGAATTCAGTAGATCTCCCTCTGTTTCCATCCTGGTGCTTGGCTGAACTATTTGATACATGCTTATTAGTTCCATTTGATGTATTGTATTGTTCAGATCAGATGTCTCTCTCTGTTTATTGTTTGTCCAGTTGACCTATCTAATGGACACAGTGGGATATTAAAGTACCTTACTATTAATGTGTTGGGATTAATATATGCCTTAAAGTCTTGTAGAATTGTGTTTATGAAGTTCAGGGCACCAGATTTGGGTGCACATACATTCATGATTACGACATCTTCTTGGTTAATTGTTACTTTGAAAAGAAGGAAGAGACCCTCTTCATCTCTTCTAATTACTTTCAGTTTGAAGTCTATTTTGTCTGATATTAGAATAGCAACTCCTCCTTGCTTCTTAGTACCATTTGCTTGGAATATTTTTACCATACTTTCACCTTAACATAGTGCCTGTCTTTGAACATGAAATGGCTTTCTTGCAGACAAAAAAAGGATAGATTTTGTTTCTGAATCCATTCTACTAGTCTGTGTGTTTTGATTAGGGAATTCAGTCCACTAATATTTAAAGTTAATATTGAGAGATGTATATTGCTTACCATCATTTTAGTTTCTGTTTGCATTCTTGGTCTAGGTTTGCATTTTTACTGTTATACCTTCATTAATTACATTTTTTTGGCCACTTGGATGTAGCTGTTCCTTTTTTCTGCTCTCTGTATTTCTTCAAGAATTGTGTGGAGGGTTGTTTTCCTGGACATGAATTCTTTCAGCTCATTTATATCATGAATGATTTTTCTTTATCCTTCAACCCTTACAGAAATTTTTGCTGGGTAAAGTATTTTGGGTTAACATCTATAGTCATTTAGAACTGGAAATACTTTGGATCAAGCTCTTCTGACTTTCACTGTTTTCATTGAAAAGTCATCTGTAATTCTGATGGGTTTTCCTTTATATGTGACTTGTTTAGCACCTGCAGCTTTCAGTATTCTCTCTTTGCTTTGAGCTTCTAATGTTTTTACTATTATAGGGTATGGGCAATTTCTTTTCTGTCTTGTCGATTTGGTGTTCTATGTGCATCTTGTATTTGTATTGTGTTGTTTGTTTATATATCATTTATTGGTCCTGTAATCATGTGTGGCCACAAATCACACGTTGTTCTTCTCTCCTAGAACCAGGCTGGCAGTTTCACAAGGCTGTAAGCCTCAGAGCTGTTTCCTACAAGCAGGGTAACAGTTCCTAGGTTGAGCTTCTGGCAAGAAGAGAGGAAGAGACCATGAGAAGTTATCCAATGAGAAATGAAATATACTGGCAGACCTGAGTTAGGGAAAAATCCATTTTGGTTTTAGAGTTAGCCCTTACAAAATTTATGTAAATAGAAAAATCACACAAATTAATTTTTAACCAAAACCTAAAAATGACAAATAATTGTTAAAGAATATTAATTAGTTTTAATTAATTTTTTGTTAGACCAAGCTGGCTTGAAAATCTTTATACAAAGTTGTCTTTCTGAAATACAATGGTGTTAAATTTAGACAGACATGAATGAAGATGACTTGTTATTTTTGCTCAGTGGCAGGTTCCAAACCACATGGTTTGAGGGCCTGTGAGTTTTAAAAATGAAAACAATTCTAAAAGTTTCCAAAATTATTCAGGACCTTCTTTTATTAATTTTAGAATAGTTTAGGATCCTTAATTGATTGACTTTGAAATGCCTAGGACTTATTAATTGACCAGTTGTGCACAATTTGTTTAAAGATGTTTTTGGGTACCCATGTATCAGATTCAGAGAAGCATTATTGAGATGGGATTTAACTTAACAGATTTTAAATGGCCATTATAAAATATATTATCTTGAGATAAAATTTGATGTGCAAGGAACAGTATAATTCCCTCAATTCTGAACAAGTACCATGAGAAAGAACACAATAAAGTCAAAAGGTACATTTTTTTTTTGAATATCTTTTGGACAAACCTGAATCAAAAAGACCTGGAACCATACTGAAACCTGTTGATCAGCAACAGGCCTGAAGCACCTTGGGAAACGTAGTTTCTTGGCCTGGAAGGAAAGGAAATGAAAATGCCAGAGACAAGAAGTTGACATGACTGCGACAGGCCCAAGGAATTCTGGGAAATGTAGTTTTCCTCTTGAACCTGGCAGCTTTTTCTTTCCTGAAAAATTATTTTGGTTATACATTTTTTCTGCTCCGAGTTGGGGCTACATTAACAGGAAGTGCCAGCAAATGAAGGTGTTGGTTATTTCTGCTCTGGCACAGTTTTTTGTAGCAGAGAGGGAAGTAGCTAAAGGAGAATGTGTTTCTGGCCCTTTAAGAGAAAGTGGCTGGGAATGAAGGGAGGGGTTAAAGCCAGCCACTTGGATGTTCTGATTGATTTGCTCTGTTACTACTGGGTCTGGAGCTGGGGGGCTTTCCGAGGAAACTATTGGGGTCCTCAAGGGGAGTGTTAGCAGGTTCTTGAGAGGAGGGGATCTGCTATTTAATTTTGTTGGTTTCCCTTCCTTGCATGGCCTGGTGGGAGGGCCTTAAACATTGTCTTGCTGTGGTTAAGAGTGGCAAGAACTTGACAGATGTGGGAGCTTTTTCTCACTGTCTAGTGTTCTGTGCCACACGTGTCCAGGATTCTGAATTCCATAAGTCCACAGGGGACATCCACAGGATGATATTAAGAGTCTCACTCCAAAAGGAGGCGGCTTCTTACGTGGAAATTTTAATTCCTCTACTCTTTAGGAGCATCTTTATTTTCTTAGCCTGTGGGTCTTTCTGGCATTTCTGTTCATTTCCCATGATAAAGAAAGGCAGGAAATTCTAGTGGCTAGGGAAAACAACAGTTCAAAGATTAATCTCATGTGAAAGAAATTTTCACAGAGATATGCCAATAGCCTGGCCATATAGAGGAGAAATTCTGTAGGGGAAAAATAGATCAAAGACTAATCTCACGTGGAAAAGAGAGTTTTTCCATGGAAATGGGCCAAAGCCTGGCCACTACCCTGAATCCTACTTTCAGGGGGTTACTTTCTCCTTCATGGTAAACCGTCTGAGATTTTCCCTCTTGTGGGGGAAAAAGGAGCTGAGAGACAGACAGCCCGAGAAAAGTACCTTTTTTCTTCTTCCTTCTTTTGGTGGAGAGTCAAGCCCCACATCTGGGCACGAGTTGTTGGTTGTTTATCTATCATCTGTTGGTCCTTTAATCACGTGTGGCGGCAATCCACACAATGTTCTTCTCTCCTAGAACCAGGCTGGCAGCTTCATGAGGCTGTTAGCCTCAGAGCTGTTTCCTGCCAGCAGGCTAACAGTCCTTAGGCTGAGCTTCTGGCAAGGAGAGGGGAGGGGACCATGAGAAGTTACCCAACAAGAAATGAAAGAAAGATACGGACTCAGAGAAAGTCTCAGAGATAGACTCAGTTTTATTCATTCCAGTTAGTGTGTTTATATACTAAAAGTCACTGTGCTCTGGGCAAGGAAGTGGGGAGCAGGAGGAAGGGAAGTGTGAGCCACCATGGCTCCTACTGGGGGGCTGCAGAGCTCCTGTTTGTGCAACCAGTAAACTAGAGGTGTGACATTTTGCTCAATACCTCAAGGGAAGGGGCCATCTGGTTGTGGAACTTTGCAGAGATAGGTGAGGCAGGAAAAAACACTTCAATATCCCAACCTCAGGGTGTTATAGATAACTCCCAGAGACAACTGAATACCCACAGAGATATCAGATAATTCTCCTAGGTCCCTCTGGACTGTTCTTACAGGTCCTTGCCTCAAGCCAGGCAAAGTTTCATTCCTACAATATTGGTATGTTTTTCCCTTAATTTTGGGAAATTTTCTTCTACAATCCTGTTGATGATCTAGTCAATACCATTATCCTGGGATTCTTCTCCTTCCTCAATACCTATGATGTTCAGATTTGATTCTTTCATGGTGTCCCACATTTCCTGATTATGCTATTCCTGTGTTTTTAAAAATTTGTTTATAATTTTTGCTTGGGCAGTTTAACTCTTCCATGTTATCCTCCAGTCTTGATATTCTATTTTCTACTTCATTCATTCTGTTACTGAGGCTTTTATTCCATCCTTTCCAGATGGTCATTTGAGTGTTCCATTTCTTTTTTCATTTCATCCTGAGTTTTCTTCACTATTTCCATATTTTTTTGTAAATTCATTATGAACTTTATCATTGTCTTCTTTTAGTTTAATGCTATCTTCTCTTTGTTCTTTGATTTGTTTTGTATGTTTATTCTTTAAGTTTCTTGAATTCTTTGATCTTGTTTATGATGGGCCTTTTAAGGTCTGTGTCCTGGGTTACATTTAGGGTGTCCTCATTGTAGTTCTCCTCTACAAGATTGATAGTATTTGGACACTTATTATTTTAGTTTTCTTTCTTTTTTTTCATTGTGATGTTGGCATGTGTATTTCTTTTAGGCTTGTGATTCTGCTATGAAAGTAAAGTGTTTCTTTGTTGAATTGAAAACTGACTTAGCTTGTATTCTTTAGGTGTCTTCTTTTTTGTTTTATTCTTATTATGTATGAAAGGTTGGTTGGCTTGGGCTTGAAGTTGTCACTTCTGTTTTTTTTTTTTTTTGTTGTTGTTGTTGTTGTTTGTTTTTTGTCTTTTCGAGACAGGGTCTCTCTGTAGTCCCAGCTGTTCTGGAACTCACTCTGTAGACCAGGCTGGCCCTGAACTCACAAAGATCTGCCTGCCTCTGCCTCCCGAGTGCTAGGATTAAAGGCATGCGCCACCACACCCAGCTGTCACTTCTGATTTTGTGCTGGATAGACCAGCTAGTTCTTACTGAGCTAGTCAGGAGCTCCTTCAGAGGCCCAAGACAGATAGCATCAGGCAGGCTTGAACCCCATGCCACATGGGGTTTGTGTACCCATTCTCCAGGGCTGGTATGGGTCCAGGGCCAGGGAAGCCTAGCCTGGAGCAGAGAGAAGGCCCCAGATATTCCCCAGCTAGTGGGGAGGGGGGTCTGGGATTTTGCAACAGTAAGCCACTGGGGGGCTTCTGGGCCTCTCCTCTCTCACACTTCCTGAGCCTCTGGGGCCACAGAGGGACATCTGGACTTCTCTGTCACCTGCCAGGAGCCAAGCCTGCTGGTTCCACTGGAACACTTCTCATCCTCTCTGACACCCTCTGGGAGCTGAGCCACTGGGGCTGCTCATATTAATTTTATTATACATTAATTTTTTACTTATGAAATTATGTTTTATTAACTTTTAAGGGAATATTGCATGATAATAAGCTTTTAGTCCATGGTTTCTTTTTATTAAATTGTAATGAAAAGACATCATTTTCTCACTTTTGGAACACTGATATTCAGTGCTTAAATACAACTGTAATTACTGGTAGTACAAGAGTTGCTGAGAGAAGGAAAAGTGACTGAATTGATACTTGACTGGAGTCAACAGTTAATCATGGTAGAAATTGTTTTGCTTTTTATTGGTGCTCAGTTGAAACTTCCAGAAGCACATTTCCATCAACACTATTGGGGACACTGGTTTATGACTGAGTTGTAATCCAGGTAATGAATGGTGTGAACAAATACCGAGTTTGAGATTCCTTTGATGGTTTTCTGTAGAGACAGTTTTCTAACAAGTAGAGACTAGTCTTCTCAACCTATGTGTTCTTTCTACTTAGGAAACAAACCTGTTACTTCTGGTAAATGAAAACACCACTGAAGAGACAGCTTAGGCTTAGCAGCTGGACATAGAAGATCAGGTGTTGTGTTCTGGCTTGTCTTTTAACTTTAGAAAATGATAGGACAGTAAATTGCTTAACCTCTTGTGGAGCTCCTTACCAACCTGGGACTTCAAAGGACTCAGCCAGAAATAGAAGAGTCAGCATTTATATAGAAGTTTGAAGTAAAACAAAAGAGCAGACACTGTTCTTATCTAAATGACAGGGATCCCAAATACTACTTTGTGAATCTGTTGTTTTTATCCTTAGAGTACACAGTAAATATTTAAAAATGAAAGTATATTTTAGGATTTACTGACGCGATTAGTAATGCTCTTAGATTTTCTGAAACTGATGATAATCATGCAAATGGAGCAAGATACTTTGGAAACATTATGGACACAATGTGTGTGTGTGTGTGTGTGTGTGTGTGTACCTCTTTCTTAAACATGTAAACTATATTGTTTATATATTTCCCTTCTTATCACTCTTTGCCCTCACTCTCCATTTAAGGTACACCCCATTCCCCCATTTCCTCCTTTTTTTTTTTTTTTTTTTTTTTTTTGTCACCTTCTTTACTGCTTGTGCATAGAACTCCATTGTATACATGTAACCACATTTTCCTCATACACTCGTCAGTGAGGGCACCTTGGATCTGGTTCCAGCTCTTATGCTATTGAACAGAGCTGTCAATAAAAACATAGCTGTGCATTATCTCTTGAATAAGTTTTGTCTTGTGGGTATTTACTTCAGGAGTGGTATGACTGGGTAAATGGAAAGCTCATTTTGAGTCTTTTAGGGGTTCTCCACATGTTTTCCATAGTGGCTGTACAGTTTACATCCACCAGCAATGGATAGTGTTCCCTTTCCCCGCAACCTCCCAGCACTTTGGTACATTCGTCTTTTGTTTTCCTGATCCTAACCAGTCTTATTGGAGTAAGATGATATCTCAAGTGGTTTTATTTGCATTTCCTTAATTATCAGAGATGTTGAACAGTTCTTAAGATGTTTCTTCAGCCATCATCTCAATTCCTCCTCTGTGAAGTCTCTATATTCAGATCTTTGCTCCATCTTTTGAGATGTTTTGTTTTTTCTTTCTTTGTTTTTTGAGTAGTTGTTTACTATCTGGAAATTAATGCTTGTCAGATGTATCTTGCTGAAGGTTTCACCCACTCTTGGGGTCTTTCCTTCACTTCCTTTATTCTTCTTTGATGTACAGAAGCTTTTGAGTTTAATGAGTCCATTTGTCAATTGTCGATTTATTTCTTGTGCAGCTGCTGTCTGATTTAGGAAGCTTTCCTACACCTATGTCTTTGTAAGTCTGCTGCCAAGCTTCTCTTCTATCACCTTCCAAGTTTGGGGTTTCACATTGAGGTCTTTGGTCCACTGGAGTTGACCTTTGTACAAGGTGGAGGTAGGGGTCTTAATTTTCATTCTTCTACAAGTGTTGTCCAGTTTTGCCAACTTTGTGAAGATGCTGTCTTCCTCCATTGTGTATTCTGGCCCCCTTGTCAATATGAGGGGCTGAAATTGATATGGCTCAGGTTGGATCTTCAGTTTTATTCCATTGGTCAACTGGTCTGTTTTTGTGCCACGTCCAAGCTGTTTTTATGACTATAGCCCTAGTATAGTTTGACTCTGGTATGAGTATCCCCCCTGTATTGCTCTTTTCACTCCAGGATTTGCTTTTGGCTATTCGGGGTCTTTTGTCTTTTCCAAATGAAAATGAGGAATTTTTTTTTCCAGATGTCAGAAAACTCTTGGGGATTTTGTTGGGATGGGGCATTAAAATCTGTACACCTAGTTTGGGTAGGATGGACATTTTTACTATATATTTTTCCCATCCATGAGCATGGTGAGGTCTTGTTCCATTCTTATGATGTCTTCCTCAACTTTCCTTTTCAGCGGGTTTTTAAATTCTTTGTGTAGAGATCCTTGGTGTCTTTGAGTTAGTTCTGATTCCAGGTATTTTATGTGTTTTTGAGGCTATGTGAGTGGGAAGGTCTCCCTTGTAGTCCTTCCTTCACGTTGCTTCTTTGTTGGTGAAAAGAAGGCTTACTGATTTTTCTAGATTTATTTCTGTATCCTGCCACCTTTACCACAAGCTCTTAATCATTCTAGGAGTTTTTGGTGGAATTCTTAGATCCTTAGGTAGACAATCATCATCATCAGCAAAAAGGGATAGCTTGATTTCCTCTTTTCCAATTACGTAAACTCCTTAATTTCCTTTGTCTTGCCTTATTGCCCTAGCTAGGGTATTCGCTAGCACTATATTGAAAGAGGGTGGTACAGAGGGGCAGCCTTGCACGAGATTCTACTTCAAGGGGAATGCTTCTGTCATTACAAGTCCCCATTTAGGATATGATATTGGCTGTGGGTTTCCTTTAATAAGATGGCTTTGAGTTACGACTTTGAGGGAGGATCGAACTCTCTAGGCCTAATTCCCTCCAGGACTAAACATGAAAGGATGACGAGATTTGTCAAGGCTTATCTCCCGCGATCATGAGAATGATGGTTGGTGGTTTTTGTCCGTCAGTCCATTGGATATGTTTGATGATAGGTTAAGTTGATTTCTATGTTAGCAACCATCCCTGCATTCTCTGGTATGAATCCAGACTTGGTCACTTGGTGGATGATTTTCTTGATGTGAGTTTGTAGCGATTTGCCAGATACCGGTTAGAATTTTCGGCATCTGTGTTCATCAGAGACGGGGTCTAATAGTTCTCCTCTTTGGTTTTGTATCTTTCCCTGGTTTTAGATAGTAGCGTAAATGCTGGCTTCATAAAGGATCTGGGAGAAGTCCTATCCAGTTTCGTATCACTTCACAATCAATTTAAGTAGATTAATAATGTTATGACTTCGGTGGTTTTCGAAATATTTTTATAAAATTGTCTGTGTGCCGTGAAAACCATCCGGGCCAGGGGAAGGGGGGGCATTTTTGGATTGGGAGGGGCTTTATTACATCTTCCGATGTTCTTCCGTACTATTGGATTCTTCTATAGGGGCTGTCAATCTCTTCGTTTTGTTGACTTGTGGATATAAGTCGACAGGATTTCATGATTTCATCAGCATCCTTCCTTCTAGGTTTTTTAAACTTAGTAGAGGTATAGAGGAGAAATGTTTTGAAGTGATCACCATGGATGTTCGTCCTGGATTTTTTGTGGCTTTGTGTGTGTGTGTGTCCGCTTGGTCTCATGACTTCTGTTTGACTTTGGAGTTGTTCCGTCTTTCTTTTGGTTAAACTGGGCTAGAGGTCATGTCTATTTGTTTATTCTCTCAAAGAAACCAGCTTTGGAGTCATTGATTTGTTTGTATGTGTTGTTTCTTGGTTTCTATTTCTATGTGATCTCTGCTCTGATTTTTTTGTATGTTCTTCTTCTGTCTTGTCTCCGTTGTAGCGGTTCATTTGTATGTTGTTTCCACAAGTATTTTTAGCTGCAATGTGTTAAGGGCATGTCACTTCTTGTATCATTTCTGTTTTTTATAATGTAGGCCTTAGAGCTATCACAGAAACTTCTAACTTCCTCGTAAGGACTGCTTTTATAAAGTGTCCCATAGATTTTGCTGTGTTGATTTTTACATTGTCATTAGTTCCAGGTGTTCAATGTGTGTTATGTTCTTGTCTTTGATTTCTATTCCTTGATCACCACTCATGTAATAGGAGGAGTATGTTTGTTTAGTCTCCAAGTGTGTTCCAATGGTAGGATGTAGGGTTTATTACTTAGGGTATGTAATATTAGTTTTTATATTGTGGTCTGATAGAAGCATGAAATTATTTCAATCTTTTTTATATGCCATGAAATATTTCAATCTTTTTGATATTTGTTGAGTTTTTCCCTGTGGCCCATATGTCTATTTTGCGAGAATTTCTTCATGAGCGTGTGGCTGAAGTAGGAGTAAAGTGTAATCAAAGTCTCCGGTGGTTTTTGGCTGGGTGAAATTGTCAGAGAATTATGTACTGTGGGAGGTCCATTTGGGTGTATTGTGGTCAGTTAGTTCTTTAGAAGAATGCTGATCGACTTCGCTAGTCTGTTTATTCCTTTGTCCTGTTGACCTGTCTAGGGACTCTAATGGGGTATTGAAGAGGCCCCGCTATTAGTGTGTGCTGGGGTTAATTCTTGCCTTGAGATTCCTGAAGAATTGTCTTTATAAAGTTTGGGTGCACGCGGCTGTTTGGTGGCATATTATTTAGTAATTTGAATTCTGCACCGTGCAACTTTGTTTCCTTTCATAAAGATGTAGTGGGCCCTCTTTGTCTCTTTTGACTTTCTTTTGCTTTGGAAGTCTATTTGTTGATATTAAGAATGGCCACACACCTTGCTGTTCTTTTTGGTACATTTGCTGCTGGATTAACTTTTTTCCATCCTCTTCACCTTAATGGTGCCTATTCTTGAAATTGAGATGGGTTTCCTTGTAGGACACATATAGAATTGGTTTTGTTTCGCTAATCTATTCTCCAGTCTATGCCTTTTTGATTGGGATTTAGCCCATTAATATAGTACAATAAAGGTTCGAATTGAAAGTATGGATGTTGCTGTCTTTTCATTTTATTATCCATTTGGGCGTCTAGCCTCTGATTTTGCTCCATACAGTTATGTTTTATTATTTCTTTTCCCTAGGGTGTTTGAGGAGATTGTTGCTCCTCTCTTCTAAACCCTTTGAATTGCTAAGTTTTTTAATGATGAGGTTGGTTTTCCAGACATGTCTATCTTTTTTGTATTCCATCATTTTATTGTCATGATTTTTTTTTTTTCATATCTCCTTTGAATTATATGAACATTTTTGCTGGCGTAAGTATTCTTGGGTTGGCATCCGTAGTCCCTTAACACTGGGAATGCTTTGCGCCATGTTGCTTCTTGCTTCATTCATGGTTTTGAGGTTGAGAAGTCAGTTGTGATCTGATGGGTTTCCTTTGTATTGACCTTTTTTTCTTTGTAGCCCTCAGAATATTTGTCTTTATTATGGTCATCTAGCATTTTATAAATATGGCGTGTGGGGAGTTTTCTTTCGATCTTGTCTGTTTGGGGGTCCTATGTGTGTTCTTCATTGTATTTGTATAGGTTTGTCTTTCTTCTTGGTTCTGGGAATTTTTCATCTATTATTCTGTTGAAGATCTGACTCAAGACTATTCTTCTTGAGATTTCTCTCTCTCCTCTATTCCTATGATACGGACGGTTGACCTTTTCATTAGTTCCAATATTTCTTCCTGGATTGTTCTCACGTTTGTGTATTTTTAAAATTTTTCATAGTTCTTTATTTTGAGCTTTTAATTGCGCTGTGTTATCTGTCCCAGATCGTGATATTCTTTGTGCTGCTACTCCTCCATTTCACTTCTGAGGCTTTTCCTTTCTTTCTTCTTGATTGAATGTGTTACTTATATTCTTTTTTTTCTTTCCTGTGTTTGTTTTTTAGTATTTCCATTTTCTCTTTTTGAGCTCCTCATCCTTCTTGGTGGCTTCTCAATCGTCTTCTTGGTGCTTCCTTACTTTCGTTGGTTGGCTTCTGTCAGTGTTTTACTTCCTTTTGGAGTTTGTTTTTTTCACCTCTAGTTCGTTCTGGAGTTTGTTGGTCTGTTCCTTAGTTCGTCTGAAGTTTTGTCATTGTATCCCTACTGAGGTCTTTTTGAGATTTTTTCGTTCTCTCTCTTTAGTTCTCTATATTCTTTATTTTCTCCCTCTAAGTTCGTTCTTCCGGAGTTTGTCATTCTGTTCCTTTAGTTTTTCTGTTTTGTCATTTTTATCCCTCTAGGTCATTTTGAGTTTTCATATCTTCTCCCTTTCGTTCTCTAAATTTCCTGCTTTATGTTCTTTAATTTCTTCAGCATAGGTCTGCAATTATTCCCTAAGATCTGTTCTTGGTCCCTCGCCAAGGGGTTCCCTTGGGGGTTGTAGCTGTCTCCTACAGATTTGGTAGAGACTTGGTGCAGGAATTATCCTGTGTCTTTCCCATGTTGTCCGTTCGTTTGTTTCTTCGTGTGTCCCTGGGCATGTGGGCTTTCCTTTTGTGGTTTAGATCACAAATAGTCAGACGGTTTTTGCTTTCCTCCTTCAGATAACTTTTTTTGTTGTTCCCCTTCCACTCCTCCTTGGTTATGGAGATATGGCTTGTCTGCTTTTCAATTTGGTTGCTATATTAGATATGGAAGCCCAAAGCACTCTTTCTCTTCTTGTTTGAAGGTTCTCCAACGGTGGGGTGTGGGGGGGGGGCGGGGGGTGTTATGCCTGATCTAGCCGCGCCCCGGCAGCCTGCTCAAAGGCGCAGCGCGCCTGGGCCGCCGGACACTCCGGACCCTCTTGGCCCGATCCCCGGGTCCCGCCCTCAAGCCCAGCCCCAAGCTACTACTCATGCCCAGTTGCTTCCTGGGTTCCTGCTCAAAGGCGCAGCGCGCTGGCCAGCGGACTCTGCGGGACCCTCTGGCCCAGCGGCCGGGTCCCCCCCTCAAGGCACCAGCTCCCAACTACTTCGCCAGGTGGCGTATCTGCGGTATGCCGCACGGCCTCTATCTCCGGACCCTCTGGCCAGCGCCCGGGTCCCGCCGTCAAGGCCCCGGGTCCGCCTCAAGGCCCCCAGTCAAGCTACTCGCAGGTGAGTTCTTGGGTACCTGCCCAAAGAGCGCAGCCGCCCTGGCCCCGGACTCTCCGGACCCTCTAGGTCCAGCTGCCTGGTCCCGCCCTCAAGGCCCCAGCTCCCAGCTACTCGCCCAGGTGGGCTTCTGGGTATCCTGCTCAAGGCGCAGCCGCCTGGCCGCTGNGAATTTAATTCTTTATTGATGTTCTGTGCATTCAACATCAAAATTCTTCCAATTCAGATCAGGCATATTTCCCTTGTCCCTTCATCTCCCCAAACCCCCACCCCATCCCAGACTTCATGTATTTTTCCCATAACTGTCCTGCATCTTTTCAGGTTTTTTTTTTTTTTTTCATTTTTTCTTAAGTCTGATAATCCATGAGTATAAGCATCCTTCGTGCAAAAACCAATCTATAGACGTTGTTTGCCCAAACCCCACAGTCCAAACCAATTTAGTGGTGAGGTTGACAGGTTGTTTGTTCAATCAAGTTGATCCAATGAGTGTCCAGACTACACGCTGTAGTTTCACCATCTCACCCCAATCGCAGCCTCTTACATTCTACACGCCCCCTCTTCCGCAGATTGTTCCTGAGGCTTAGAAAAGGGCACAGATGGAATGAGAAGTAAAAACGCTCCTCTCTGGAGCTGTTGATCTGGATTCTGGTCAATTCTGGCTGTTTACTTTCACTGGGCCTGGACAGTTTGTCCAGAGTAACCTTTCGATCCTACTAAGAAGCACAAAGCAATTAGAATATATAGGTATTTAAGCAGCATTAATAGTTTATGGTAGGTTATTTGGCATAGACACACATATGTTTTGGATGATATGTTAATTTCATGAATTACATTTTTAACCCCCTGTTAAATATAACAGGCATCTTACCTGTGGCTTATGACATCTCCTACAACCTTCAGAGGATGTTAGGCTTGTGGCATCAGCCATGGGTTATTCCTCCAAGGAGAGAGCCATAGCCAATTAGATTTGGGATATACAGGCACAATGGCTGCCTCTGCCTGCGACAGTATTCTCCAGGCAGGTGAAGTGTAGCTGGTGCTGATGTGGGAGTCTTGCTTGACTCAGGGAGACCCGTATTTGCTTTATTGGTTGTAGTGGCCTTTGGGAACACTCTCTCGGCATTCCAGAGGCCCATCGCGTAACCCTTGCATGTCGGTCTCAATAAATCCCTCCCATGTTAACGTCAGGTCTTCCAGTCGTCGCAGGTTCTAATCGCCATCTCCTCCTGCAGGTATACCCAAACTTAGGGGTCAAGTAGCCTTACTTCTTACCTTTTGTGGGGGCTTGGATCCCCCTGGCAACATCCCCTGGTATAGGATGATCCATTGCTGATGTCAGAGCATCCTGCCCATTAATATACTTGTGCCTAAGTGCAATAGCCCAAGGACTAGTATTAATTTGTTCTGAACAGAAATAATCCCTTTTACACAGTTCCTTATGTCTATTAGTTCCAATGTATAAGAAGGCATATATTTCACTTTATTATTACCCGGATTTTTAAAGCTTACCTCTATACATAGTTGTTCTCCAATTTACAGTTGGAAAATACATCATCACGTCTTTTGTTCTCCTTTTTTATCGGGGGGGACGGCAAGAAAAGTCATAGCAAAACCTGTGTCTGCAACCTAGACAGGATAAAAGTTTCCATTCAGGACTCATTATATAGAGTAGTTAGTATGTAGGATCCACAGAAGGGGCGATGTTTTATGGCCAACTCTGACGGCCTTTTCTTTGTAATCTAATTGTCTTTCTGTCTTCTTGACTTCTTTTCAGTCGGCTTCAACTTTTCAGATGCTACCTTTTTTGGCACATCTTTTACATCATACCAATTGCAAAGCTGCTATCTCTTTCTTTCTCAGCACATCTTAAGTTGGCGTGACATTTTGCCTGTTGAACAAACCAAATCTCTTCCGTAGTAGTCGTTGTAAGATTTGAAATTGCAATGTTTTTGACTAGAAGAGTTTCATGTCTTTCTGTCAATCCCCCGCCCAGTTCATCTTTACCCCACCCTCCCCTTTTATTACACCACTGAGTCGTCCAAGCTACAGTTGTACCTTACTCATACCCTCTTAGGGTGGAATAAAGGCACGATTTCATCAAATTCAACCCAATGTTGTTTTGGGATCGCTATACATCAATGATTAAAACGTCTGGGGACACAAACTTAATTTTTTCTGTTTAAAAATCATCTTTAAGAGAATGCTACAGGCTGATACTGTACAACAGAGAAAATTACTGGAACATTTGTATGTGCATCCCAAAGTTACTTGCTCTAGAATTTGTGTACAAAACCAATAGCCCACAATCCACTATATCCTCAACTTTAACTCAGATGAGCATCCCCCGTTTATCAGCGTCTGTAACCCACAATGTTGTTTATATACACTATCTTCCTTTTACTCTAAGTCCCTAAAACACCAACCTGATCATCCTGTAGACAGGTCTAAGGTGAACACTAGTCCGCATGCTTCGGTGAACTCACATCAATCTTAATATATGCCTCATGACTTGAACTATAGCAACATCCGCTCCGACCCCTGCTCCCCACCCATACCCACCCTTCCACAACCACATTCACACCACCTCTTCCATGTCCACGTTTTCCATCGCACGTCTTTCTGTCTCTCGCTCTCTCTCCCCCTCCTCCACCTCCTCGCACCTCCTCCCACATGCCACGCCCCACCGCAACACGTACTTATATCCCTGCGCCCGTCTCGTTCGTACCTAGCCTCCAACTACTCCGCCAGCGGAACCATCACCTTGCCTCGCTTGTTGCTCTGGCGACTCGCTCGCTACTTCACCACTTCTCAAACATCAAATGTCTTACCAGCTCACTCACGTTTACCTGCACCACAGCTTCCCAGATGCTTTTGTCCCTCCTTACGCCGCAATTACGAAACTCCCCATTGTATACGGATGTCTACCATCTTCTCGTATCCATGCGTCGTCGAGTTCGAGGAGGCACCTGGGGAACTGGGCGCTGTCGTTCCAGGCTTTCTTGCCTCAGTTGTGAACAGGACGCTGCCAATAAGAGATGTAGCACTGACTGCGTATGACAACTCTTTCGCAGCAAGTTGTTGTTCTTGTGGGCTACTGTATACGCCAGAGAGTTGGTATGAGCTCAGGGCTCCAAACTGACAGGCTCATTTTGACGTCTCCTTTAAAGGGTTCTCCACACTCGTTTCCATAGTGGCTGCTGTACCAGTTTACATTCCACCAGGCAAATGGTCGATGAGCTCGTAATCCCCTTCCCACACGCAACCCCTGCATCCCAGCAATTTCAGCCGGCTAACCCATATCGCTAACAGTCTGCCGCAGGCCACCCGACCCCCATCCGACGTCCCTTGAAAACCAGATCCTTAATATGGCACGCAAGTCAAACGATGATATCCTCCAACAGTCGGTTTCTAGAATTTAGCCACTTCTCTTGAATTACTCCCAGACGCATGTTGACAGCAGCTCCGCTTTAAGATGCTTTCCTCAGCCATCTCTCATCTCCTCCCTCCTGCGTCGAAGGTCCTCTTATTCAGATCTTTCGCTCCATCTTCACTTGACGTTGATTCATCGATTGCTTCTTCATTCCTCCTTCTTTCGTTCTTTCACATTCACTCCCCTTGCCGAGATCAGCTCTGCTATATCTTCACTCGGCAACACATTAGATCCAGCTATTGTCAGCCAACGTGTCCCTCTTATCTGCTCGTGAAGACGTATCTGCCCCTTCCCCCCACACCCTCCTACCTGCCCCGCCGACCCCAGCCGGCTCACTTACACTGCAGCCTCCCGCTCAACCTACCCTTCTCATCAACCGCCTCTCCCTATCTGAACACTGCTACCGAACTGTGTTCGAGTGTGTACACTCAGGGAGTCCCCTGCACCTTCTGGTCACAATTCCGTCTCGCGAGTCTTCACATCTGTCTCTCGTGACGAGCGCGGCTCGTCCTGATCTACGCGAAGTCCTATTCCGCGTACAGCCATCAATGTTCTCTAGTATCTGCTGCCACACGCTCCTCTTCTCCATCACCTCCAGAGTCTTTGCGGGCGGCTTTTCACATGGAGTCTAATTCGCCTCCATACTGAGTTGCGAACAAACGGCACTTTGCTACCCAATGGTCGCGACGCAGCGCGCCGCGGTAGCGCGGTTTAATTCTTCACTTCTCTACAAGTTGGTCGACTCCAGGTTCTGCCCACACACCACTTGCTGAAGATGCCTGTCTTTCCATCCAGTTGACTGTATTTCTGGCCCCCCTTGTCAAATTATGAGGGTGCTTGAAATTGTATGCTTCAGGTTTGGCATCCTTCAGTTCTAATTCCATTGGTCAATGGTCTGTTTTTGTTGCCACAAGTCCAAGCTGTTTTTATGACCTATAGCCCCGTACAGTATAGTTGAATCGTCCTCGGCTATAGTGATCCCCCCTGTATGTGCTCTTTTCATCCAGGATTGCTTCTGGCTATATCGGAGGTCTTTTGTCTTTCCACAAATGACAATTGACGGATTTTTTTTTCCAGCCTGTCTAGAAAACTTCTGGGGATTTTGTTGGGTGATGGGGAGCATTAAAATCTGAGTACACCTAGTTTGGGTAGTGGATTGGCATTTTTACGTATATTATTTCCCATCCATGAAGACATGGGAGGTTTGTTCCATTCTTACTGATGTCCTTCCTCAACTTTCCCTTTTCAGCGGCGTTTAAACGTGTTTTGTGTAGAGAGATCCTTGGTGTCTCTTGGTTACGGTTCTGTTCCTAAGGTTATTTTTATGTTTCTTGAGGCTCCATATGTGAGTGGGAAGGTCTCCCATATGGTAGTCGCCTTCTCTTCACGTTGTTACTTGTTGGTGTCAAAAGAAAGGTACTGACTTTTTCTAGATCTATTTATGTATCCTTCCACCTTTACCCACAAGCTCTTAATCATGTCTAGGAGTTTTCTGGTGGAATGTTCGTTAGTCATGCCTTAAGGTAGACAATCATCTCACATCAGCAAAAAGGGATAGCCCTTGTTCTTACCTCCTTTTCCAATTAGAATCTCCATTAATTTCCTTTGTGCCTTAGCCTTTATTGCCTAGGCTAGGGTTTCCAAGCCGGCACTATATAATGGAAGAACGCACAGTGCGTGCACCAGGGCGACGGTCAAGGCCTTGCCGAAGTTCACCTTTCCAAAACCCCTTTTTTTTTTCCCACAAGGGGGGGGACGGTGATCAACACACATACAGACAAAACTCTACATTGCTCTACTAGTCATCTTCACACCCATTCACTAGCGATCCATGAATCACATTCGCGGAGACTGGTGGGTATTCTGCTATCATCTGGCCCTTTTGATCTACACTTGAGGAATTAGAATCCTCCTACTTAACGGCCAATTCCCCTTCCAGGGACTAAACATGACAAATGAGAATGCCTGGGATTTTTGTCCCAAATGGAGTTTCTCCGCCATCAACTTGAAATGGAACTTCGGTGTGGTTTTGCTGTTTATCCTTCAGCTCCATCTGCATATGCTTTGATGCATGTCACTTATTTTTACGTACTGTTGAACCATCCCTGCCATCTCTCTCTCCGGACCCTCTGGCCCAGCGCCCGGGTCCCGCCCTCAAGGCCCCAGCTCCCAAGCTACTCGCCCAGGTGGCTTCTGGGTATCCTGCCCAAAGGCGCAGCCGCCCTGGCCGCCGGACTCTCCGGACCCTCTGGCCCAGCGCCCGGGTCCCGCCCTCAAGGCCCATTTCCTCCTTTATAATGCCTGATGTAACCACAGGAGCCAGGAAAATAGAAAGTAACCATAGGGTGGAGTTGTGGGAGCACAGGAATTTTCTCTTTATCTTAGATATTATAGCCACCTTTTGTTTGTAAACAATGGTAAAATTACAGTCTTTATCTCTTGCCCTGGATGGCCTCAACCCCAGTATTTGACCAATTCAAGTGATGTAAGATTTATTTTTTGCTTGACTTTGTGAAGTAGATGAGGTCATTCTACAGCTATGTTGTGTGTGTGTGTGTGTGTGTGTGTGTGTGTGTGTGTGCTGTGCCTGTTTTAGGAATGAGAGAAATTCTTCCAATTAGAAGAACATGACTCTCTGAGGTGGTAAGTAGTCATTCATGACACATTTTACATCTTCAACTTCTAGCTCTCTAGAATCTGTGTCTGTAGTAATTAGAAAAGGAAAATTTCCATGTTTGAATTAATTCAGAATTCCAACATATGGCTGTTGACTCTTGTCACCATGAATGCCCATGGCAAGCCATCTGTCTCCTCATTTTCCTGATAAGCTCATCATATCTTCTCTTGGTTTTAACAAAAAATATAGCTTTATTTTCCTTCTCACCCAAGATTTCTGCTGCACAAGTGAACAATTCATCTTTTCATCTGCCACTCTGCGCCCTCAGCAAATGACATGTTACAGCTCTCATCCATTCCAGTGCACTACTGTTGATATGATACAAGTCTTGGCAAAAAGTCTTCAGTAGATGTCTGCATTTCTTTATGCCCAGTTCCCTTTCTACCCTAAGGTTCATGTGTCAATTCACACTTAACATGATCCACACTTTTATGAGGTTAAAAGCCTATATTTGATATTCTACATTTCGTCAGGAAGAACACTGGTTGTATTTCTCAGTCTTATTTTCTCACTTCTTAGTCATTGTTTTGTGTATTGCAATGCACATGTCTAGATCTTTCTCCCAAATGCATGTCTGGTATGCTGGAGGCCTGATTATAGATGCCTATGGGTATAAGTTATGAATGAGTGGATATGTGTAAGAGAGAGAGAGAGAGAGAGAGAGAGAGAGAGAGAGAGAGAGAGAAATAAGACTGTGCTCAGAACAACCTGGACTACTCCAGTAATATGTAACCTTTTTAGAGCAACTGGATACCCCAAGCTTAAGTCACTGTAGTCTCAGTAACATAACATATGCCATTGTGTCAAAGCCACTTGTAGAGTAGCTGGTTTTATGGTAATTCAGAACTGGCTGCAGCATTTATGCCCTTGACTCTAATATTCTGTGCTCCCAAATCGTGTGCTGAGTGTAGCCTAATGAACATATTCTTAAGAAAAATAAAAGGAAAAAAAAGTTCTCAAATTCGCAAATTAGTTTCAAGATTCCCTTTAAAAAACAAACATAATCAAGTTAGTAAACTTGTACTAAGGGATGTCTGGGTACATTAACTTGAATCAGTCAGTAGGCCTTAAAACATATGACAGAATGAAGTCTAGTGGGGAAGCTCTGTGGAGGAGGGTAATGAAGATAATTAAGATGTTTTGTGGGTCTGGAGAGATGGCTCAGCAGTTAAGAGCACTGACTGCTCTTGCAGAAGACCGGGGTTCAATTCTCAGCACCCACATTGTAGATAAGTCCCATCCTGAACTCCCTCTTCTGACTTCTGCAGCATTGCTTGACAAGGGTGCACTCACATACACGCAGGCAATACACTCATACACATAAAATAACAAAATATTAAAAAGATGTTTTGTATGAAATGCACAATAATTCAATAATAACACATTAAAAATAAAATACCCCTCAAAAATAGCCTAGAGTTTCCAAACTTGTGTCCACATGGGGCCTTTTTAAACTTCTCCACAATCAAGAAATACCCAAAATGGAGTTGCAGAAATGGCTCAGTACTGCTCTCACAGAGGACCCAAGTTCCCAGTACTCACATTAGTTGGCTCAGACCTGCCTGTACCTTGGGGTCCAGGGGCAACCCCGGCTTCTAGTCTGTATTCACATGCATGTACATGTACAGCCTCCTCTCCCATAATCAGAATTTTTTAAAAGTCTCAGAAGGAAACATCAAAACATGCATCCTGATTAAAATCAAAGTCACAAGTAAAGAAGTGTGCTGTTCTTTGTTAGTGATGAACAGAAATAAATCAAATTGTTCAAAATTAGAATGATAAAAGAGAGGCACAAAAGCAGGAGGAGGAGTTGCTGGGAAGAAGAGACTCAGTGGTATTCAGAGTGGATAAGAAGCTGCAATTGGGGTGAACGGTGAAACAACAGCAATGTAGTCTGGACACTCATTTGATCAACTTGATTGAACAAACAACCTGTCACCCCCCACTGGATGGTGGGGCTGTAGGGGTTCGGGCACAACAGCCTGCAGATTGGTTCTGCAAGAGGGATGCTTGTACTCACGGATTATCACTTATAGCTAAAAAATGAAAAAAAAAAAAAACTTAGAGAAAGATGCAGGACAGTTACGGCAGAATGCATGATCTGGGATGGGGTGGGGGTAGGGGGGAGGGGAAGGGGAAATAAGCCTGAACTGAATTGGAAAAAGTGTATGAAATGCACAAAGCATCAATAAAAATTAAATTAAAAAAAAAAGAAAGAAACAGCAATGAGGAGTGAAAATTACCAAAATAGCCACAAATATGAACTGTCAGACTAAGCAAATTAAAAAGAAGAAAGGATAAATCAGGTTTCTAAAAATAAAATCATATATAAACACTTTCACCTATAAATCTTTGAAGGAACTTCTCTGTTGCTCTGAAAGTTAAAGGATTACTCAGTCTTTTTTCATGATCATTAAACTATTTAAAACTTAAACATAGGTTTGTAGTTGCTGTTAAGTAATAACGTGTTCACATACATGACTGGTCTACCGAGGGGTGGCTTGGAGAGAAGTGCTTTAGAAAACCAGAGCATCTTACATGGTTTATTTATCTGTCTTCACCTTCCTTACCTCCTCTGGGGATCTTATCTAATTCTCTAGAAAACATAGGTTATTAATCCTGTGAACTTGGTTTAAAATAATCAGAGTATTTTGCAAACTCACAAATAGTTGAGATGAATTGTGGGTGTATTTTAATAGAAACAAAGCTGTCTTCACAAGGAAAGTGAGGTGAGGGAGCCAGGTAATGAATTTAATTATTATAGATGGGCAATTTGAATAGTTCAAACAAACATTATCTCATCCTCTGTAGGAAACTTTTCTGCTTGAATTACTCTAATAATTGCCTCAGGTCTCTGCTTTACCTGAGTAGGCAGTCTTTGATGTCTGTACATATTCATAGTTAAATTAGACTTGACTGAACGACTCGGCCTGTCAGGGACTTTATGATTTTATGGGGAATTTTAAGGCTTTGAGGTCCTCAGATAGAGCCTTATAGCTTTACTACTAAAAAATCTCTTAATTTCTCTTAAGATGTGTGTCCCTGTCAGGACTTGTGTGTGTGTGTGTGTGTGTGTGTGTGTGTGTGTGTGTTCAACAAATGTCTGTTTTAAACTGGAACTAAAAAGGATTATCTTTATGCAAGGAACACAGTATTTTGCCTGCCTACAGTTGATATTTAACATACTAAAAATGAGCTAAAATGAAAAATAGAGCCCCAGAGCCTTTCCTTGTCTCCTGACTGCAGGAGTTTATTATTGTGTGCCTTATACCCATGATGCACTTGACAATGGAAACACAAAGCTAGTGTCCTGTTGCCTTTCCTTGCCTCCTGACTGCAGGAGCTTATCATTGTTGTGTGCCTTATTCCCATGATGCACTTGACAATGGAAACACAAAGCCAGCTTGGGAGGAGTCCTGAGAGTCAGCTGCAAGAATACTGATCTGCCTTTCTGCTGACATCTCTCTTTACTGTTGTTTTTGAAGGAATGCTTTTGACAAAGTGTACTTCAGGTACAGCTCCAATGGTTCATAAACAGGTGCTTCCAGAAGAAGAGAGATTACAGTAATTGAATGTGACTTTTTAAAATTTAAGGCGTGTTTCATTAACTATCTAGGCTCACTTGAAAGGGTACCCAAAATGTTGAATTTTTTAAGAGTTTGCACAGAGCAGAGCTATCTATATGCTATTTGATCCATGCTTCTTGTAAATTGGTGTTTAAATCTGAGTTTCTTTTTGGTGATCTTCATTGGAATATCATAGTTCTGAGTCAAGCCAATGAGTATAAAATCTATTTCACCCATGATAAATAAAACAGCTAGCTCTTATTATCATCAGCAGCTGCTGTGCCTAAGAAGATGATTCACTAGTGATTTTCTTATCAAGAAAATTCCCTGTTCCATGGGTTTCAGAGTCTCCATTTCTGCAAAGATTTCTCAGTAAAAAGAATAACAAATAAGCAGAAATAGAAATTTTTGGAACTTGAGCTCAGAGAAATCAGAACAGGACAGTAAAACTCAAGCTGATAGGAAAGAGAATATGGGAAAAAAGAAGAAAATGATTTTATACACATTTTCAACTGACTGAAAAAGGAAAAGAAAATGGTGACTAAAAAGATCTGTCTTACCTTTGGATGAAATCATCATTACAGGTACCAAATCTTTAAGAGCTTTGAATAACTCAGAAATGCCCCAAGGTTTACAGCAATTGCTTTGAAATGTTACCAGCTCAGAGGTATTTTCACCCTAACATCCCACTGCATGATAGCTTTGTTCTATTCATTGTTGAGTATCTTTAAGATGCCTTTCATTGTTACACATAGAAATGTTCTGTGAGAGTTTGACTGAATAAGAAATGTCTAATGTTTCAGCGAAAAGATTCTCTTTCCATGTTGAGAGTTCTGAAAGGAATGTGCACATCCATCGACTTGCCTCTTCCAGAAAATTCTGAGCATTGAAGATTGAAAATTCCTTTCTATGAGGAACTCATAGCCTAGTGTTAATAATAGATGGGCACATGCATATTAAAATTCTGATGATAAAGGTAATAGAAATGTGTTGCCTTTCAAAGGAAAATAGTTTGTTAATTTGGCTGTTTTTCAAAATGATATTACTTAAGCCTCAACCACTGCCAGGGGCAGTGTTACATGCTGAATTAGTTACTCGTCTTGTTGGAGTGAGAAAATACTTGACAAAAGCATCTTAAGGTGGGAAGGGTCTGTTTTGGGGGCTCATAGTCAAGCACACGGTCAAACATGGTGGAGAGGTCATGGGAACAGAAACACGTGGCAGCTCCTGTACATGTCAGCAACAGAGGAACATGGATATTCGCTTGCTTTCATTCAGTCCAGGACTGTAGGAAAAGGAACTCCCTGGACATCAGGTGTAACCAACCAGTGTTCTCCATGGATCTTATTAAGTACTGATTTGAAGGGATAGATGAGGCATAACTATTACAAAAGTAATGAAGAACAAATTCAGTATTTGAGATTACATGCATTATTTTTTAATTATTTGTTATTTTATGTGTATGAGTGTATTTTATTTTATGTGTATGGATGTATGTAAGTTCACCTGTACTGTGCAATGCCTGTAGAGGTCAGAAGAGGGTGTCAGATCCCCTGGAACTAGAATTATGGACAGTTGTTAGCCCCATGTGGATGCAGGGATTTGAATACAGGTCCTCTGCAAAAGCAGTCAGTGCTCTTAATTGCTGAGCCATCTCTCTAGCCTCAATTGCATGTGTTCTTTAAGATTAAGATATCAGCTTAAATAACTTGATTCTTAATTTCAATTTTTTGAGACAGAGTCTCATTATGTACCCCTTGCTGATATAAAACCTGATATGTAGACCAGGTTGGCTTCCGACTCACAGAGGTTTACCTGCCTATGCCTCCCCATGCTTTAATTACAGATTTTAAATACAATTTTACAAAATGTAAGAGAAGTACTGATGCAATTTGCTTATACATAATAATTTTCCATTGGCAATTGTCCACTAAATATTCAAATATTTAAAAGCAAAAAAATAAATTAAATCTAACAATAACAAGTAAAGAGATTTTAATTGTATGTTTTAATGAAACTTCCCTGCTGTGAATATAAGTGGATATTTCTAAATATACATATTAAATATATATATATATATTAATACTATTTTAGGCAATGTATCAAAGTCTTTGATCACATAATGCATTTAAACTGAGCTTTATACTATTTTCATCATAAATATTTATGTGGGGCTGGAGAGATGGCTCAGCAGTTAGGAGGACTGGCTTCTATTTCAGAGGACACAGGTTCATTTTCCAGCACCCACATGGTGGTTAGCAACAGTTTGTATCCCCATTTCCCGGAAATCTGATGTTTTTTTCTGACCTCCATGGTCATCATCTGGCACAGATGCACTTACATACAAATAGGTAATACACTCATACAAGCAAAATAAAATAATAAATAATATCTTAAAAATATATTTATATGACAACTAACTTCAAGTAACCTGGTAATATATATTTATTAAAAGTTTTAAATATCTGTTTTATGACTATTTACAAAATATCTTGTTTAAATATATATCTTATAAGATGCTCAATGTCAGAGGAAGTCGTGAAAAATAGTGAAACACAATTACAAATAGCTATAATTCAATTCAGTTCATAATGAACAGGTCCTGTTACACGTTTTGTCCATGGATTATGCAACTTAACCTCGCCTGTGACAGTTCAGAACTATTATTCCCATCCTCTATAAGCAAATGGGACATTAGATATCCAGTTACTTGCTCAAAGTCACAAGGTAGGGAACAAAATGTGTATCTCGTAGACATCTGATACACTGTAAACAAAGAAAGACTACTATAGCTCCCTGAAACTCTCAATAAGTATTGCTGTCCATTCATGGTCAATCTGACTTTGCAAATAGTATTGGGTAATGATGTCTGTCTTATGATGTTGTGAATAACACTGAGAACTATAAACTCTTGTATTTAAAAATGAAAGATGGTGGGGCTGGAGAGATGGCCTAGCGGTTAAGAGCGCCGACCGCTCTTGCAGAGGACCCGGGTTCGATCCCCAGCACCCACATGGCGGCTGAGAACCGTCTGAAGCTCCAGTTCCAGAACTCCAGTTCCAGGGGAATCCGAGACCCTCTTCTGACCTCCACGGCGTTGCNTGTATAGATTTAGTGGAATCCAGGAGGGGACGACGCACACATAAGGCTAATAGTCTATATAGGTCTTCTATGTGTGTAATCATATGGGAGGATATTCTGAGCAAGGACGTATGAGAACGCGAGCAACATGTTACTATTACCACAATTCAGACATATCATAGACCAGCGGGGTAAACAATGATACTACCAAAGAGTATCAAAATCCTGAGATAGGCCTAGGCGTGAGGGGAAACAGAGAGGTGCTCAGAGTGAGTGTTCTCCAGATTTTCTTGGATGGTGAAAGAACTCAGGAAGATGCTCTAAAAGTGCAAGAAAGTAGTAATCTGGGTTAATAAGCTGTACATTAGGATGTTTATTGGTGTATTGAATGTTCACACATTCTGTAATATTTCATTTTTTGTGCTATTCAATGTACAATGTCAGAATCGTCTGCATTCGGTCTGCTGCTTCCAGTTTCATCGCAGGCCCAGGAGTCTTGCCGTCTGCTCGCGGTTGCACTAGTAACATTGCTGCTCTCTCCTACGCCCAATTAGGACGTGAATATTCTTACACTTGTGAGGAGCATTATGGCTACTTTTCGGCATGACCGTACTTCTAAGCATACGTTGTGTTGAGTAACTAATATATTATTCATCTTGCACAATGGACTGGTAGACAGTATATTATGCCAAGGCTTCTCAGATATTGTGAGGGAGTACAGGTAATCATACAAAGCATTGGCAGGAGATCTTGAGCGTGAAGTACACGATCAGAGTATAGCTACAGGACCGAGGAGAACAGAGTGTAGGCGACATTGGTCGCGTCCCATTGAGGAGATGGTGACTCTCTTTAAGGTCTGAGAGCATGTGTAGGCACAGATATTAAGCAGTTAGTAGGAGTCGTTGCAATGAGGCATCATAGGCGCAATAGATCAGGTGTACTTGAAATAGTCTCTCTTGCTCATATTCTGACTGTGCATATGATCGTTGAAATAGGCACTGAAGATGTATGTAGTGACATAGACGGCACGGCTACACGTACAGTGACTCTGTAGTGGAGCTAATGTCACGCCAGTAAGATCTCAGGACAGTGCATAGTGCAGCAGAAGTGTGCCATCTAATGTGCCATATGATCGACGAGCGAGCGGATGCGCCAATAGGATCTTTCGAGACTTGCAAGGCAGCACGTCGATATTATGCTAATGACGTTCGAGGAGCTGCTACTTCACAACCATTAACTAGGACATGTCTGCAGCTGAGCCTGCTATTATTTAGATGATCCGTCTGAGAGACGCGTACGCATGAAGTATCCATTATCGGCACTGAGATATGTCCAAACGGACTAGCATTATGCGCTTCTCTGGTCATTCGAAGTAAGGCTCGATGCTGTGTTCTAATACGACGCGTCTTTGCACTCCGCACTTTGGTGATCTAGGAGGTGGCATATGAACTCCTACTCGCGTCCAGCCATGATACTAATTATGATATTGAAATATATCCATTATAATGTGACCATATGGTGTATGATGTCAGAAGACAGCAAGTGTCACGTACATATTTTTATGGATTATCATTGTTTTGAGGATGCATATCATAGCTCTAGAAGGAGAACTATATCATATTGCATTTGATGGTATGCTGTTGTATATCTTCAAGTCGAGTTAGATTCCTTATTTTTCACGGACGTCAATATGGATCATATACTAGATATTTAGCATGATGCATCTATATATCCACTCTATTTTTATGATTATTGAGCTAGTAGACTGGCTTAGCGATCACATATAAAGAGAAGCACAGGTGACCTCTTTGGAGAAGATGGTCGCTAGGGTATGTATGTGTAGTGTGTTTGGTATATGTGTGTACAGCAGGAGATTAGGGTAGGGGGAAGGATCTACTTCTCTACTACATCATTCTTAGAACTCAGTGATCGCCATTAGAGTCTGGGAATGTAAAGCTTGTGCAGCCACTTGGGAGAGAGGTGTCGCGAGTACCTTCAGTTAGATCATGCGGAGTTGGCATCGCTCAGCAGATTTGATGACTATGGTTCTTCAGTTGAGATATTCACATAATATAGGTATACATAACTCTTATGTACACTTGTTCGCAACAAGATACTAGTCATCTGTACTGGAGCTGAGATACAGGCACAGCATTTTATATTGCCCGACTTTTTTGCGTTAGCGCTGTTCTTAATAGAAAATGGAAATCGAACCCAATATGCCCTCCTGGATGAGTGGATAAAGATGTGGCGTACATGTACTGGCATATCTTACTGCAGCAGTAAGAAGATATGAAGCTTTGGCAGGTAAACTGGTATAGGAGCGTTGAAGTACATTGTATAGTTGAAGGTGCACGATCAGTGTCCCTAGAATAAAAGCAAACGACAAAAATAGCGGTATCTCTCAAAAGTGGAAGCGCTAGTACCGTCGTAATACCAGTTAAGAGAATCTATTTCTGGTCTTTTGGAGGAAGAGGGAATGCATATTAAAAAGAACATATACAACAGTAAAGATTGCAATCAGAAGGCTGCACGATAAAATTGGTCCAGATCGGGCACGCGGGGGAGGAGGGGGTGGGAGAGGGACAGCCTGATTATACAGGGTGTGAATAACTTATTGTATTGAGGTGCATGTTGTAATAAGACAGGTGAGTTCTAACGCAAGTATCTAACTCTCAGTTTTGCCCTCCCGGAACGAAGACACTATGTTTACAGGATACATGGTGTTTTAGGACATAAAAAAGTAAATAGCGTTTCATGGTTCGCAATAAACATTGGTGGTATGAAGGCTCATTATAAACGGGGTACTCGTCACTCTTGAGTTTTCAAATTGGTGATATAAATTGGTCTTGTCCACATTAGCTTTAAACTAAGGATGCTGTATTGGTAACAATTATACATTTGATGGATTGGCTAGCTCAATGAGCAGAAAAACAAAATGTTCTCCTATAATTTTGCTGTCATATAGTTAAATCGAAACCTGGTAAGCGAATCTATTGACACGCCTGCGTAGGCTTTCTAAGGGAAGCCATGATTCAGGCACCTAGGAGACACAGTTCTGGTTGAGTCTATGAGTGTCTCCAAAGAGGAATGACTAAGGAGAAAAGACCAGCCAGGTGGTGGGCTGTGGGGACTGTCTGGAAGGTGAGAGCAGCCTCCAGGTTGGCTGGGACTCCCGAAGAGCTGAGTTCTATATAAGGAAAGACCGAGGTAAAGAAACAATATTAGCTGCTTTAGCATTCTCCTCTATAGCAGTGTCATAATATGGCAAGTTGATGAGGCAAGTGACATGTATTTATGATTTAATACCGAAAGTAAAGTTAGATATTTTTTTCTTTACGCTAGTGGTACATACCTCATGACTAGTTAAAGTTGGTGAATGCACGCGAAACATGTTTTGGAACTTAACTTACATAGTTTATTGTTTCAGGAACCGTCATAATTTTGGTATTTTGTGTGTGTGTGTGGTATGCATATGTGCATATTCTGAAGTGATGCAAATTGGAAGGAGGAGCAACAACTAAAAAGACTGGTTCTGACGATAGCTGACTGAAACAGTAAAGCTTTTGGGCCAAGAGCAGTAAACTGTCTGCCATTTGAAAGATGCAGGACCTGTATTGCAGAATGCATAGGCTCTAGAGGGGGCAAGGAATGGAAATGGGTCTAAATTGGAATAAGAAAGTGTTGTTATCAAAAAATGGTCACAAAACTATACAAATTATTAAAAAAGAAGTTTCTGTGTAAAGGAAAATTAAAATAAATAATAAATAAAAAATAGCTTGTTAGACGTGAAGTAAATAAATAGTTACGTAAGGGAAAAGACGCCAGAAACTCAAGATGACTCGCAACACCTTCATTGCCCACAAATGAAATTGAGACCCAACGCGACCACTAGCTAATGAAGCAGCCGCTCCACCTCTCTCTCGTCACGCTCCCCTCAATCCTTTCTTTGCCTCAGATCCATTTAGTCACTAGAATGGACAACAAAGCGGACTAATATGGCTTTTTTTTTTTTTGGTATTTTTGAGATCAGGGTATTTCTCAGGATAGACTTACATAAAGCCTGTGTTAGTTACATAAGTAACAATAGGAGAAAGATAATATTAATTCTACATGCATTAATTTGGGGGCACTAACCTGGAATAATCACAAAATATTTCACCTGGTGGAGGTTTGAGGGAGCAGATTTCCCCACTACTGTTTGCAGTCAGTACGCTGCAGTCAAATACTGACTATCTGATTGCTTGTACTTGATATTTTTATCTTCTTGGCTTAAGTCCCTTAGATAGGTCTCAGGTTTCTTTTGTTTTTTGGGTCGCTCTCCAGCTCCCACAGCTGGAGGTCACTTGTAACAGAGAGAGAGGAGGGGAGGTAGGGACACTTTGAATATCCCCTTGGATCCCTGATTCAATGCACCTTCTCATCTTCACCCTCACTTTAATCTCGAGGTCCATAAAGCTGTCTAAGCCTTTTTGTGCTGGGTTTCTTCCACAGTGAGATAGCCCCCATGTCTATACTGATCAACTGAGACTAACCTGAGCACTCTTCCATGAAGAATAAGAGCACAGTAAGGTGGATATTTTTTTGATTTTTGCTCTTGCTTATATCTTCATAATAAGTGGTTAGAGTCAAACTGTCATTTTTGGCTTGGTGGCTCCTTTAGTTGTCTTATCCAGTTCCAACAGCCCAGCTCTTTCCTAACTGGAGCTTCTGACAATGTTGTCATAATATTGTATAATATTATCTTATTTTTGTCGTGTGCTATTTTGTATCCCAAGAAAAAAGTATGTGTACAGTTGTCAAAGGTGACTGTAAAAGAACTGTAGAAAGTTTAAGTAGATACTTGAGAAAGAGTAAGCATGGAGAAAAAAGCCGGCTATTATTTTGTACCACTGTTTACATAGGCAAGCCAAGAGTTTATTGTTGAGTAAGTTTCTCATTCTAAGCCGACTGTAGAATCATCGAGTATGGTGTCATGTTATTCCTATTTCTCAGGACATGTGATATTAGGATCTCGTAACTTTAGCAAGATTGACTTACAGTCGCCAGATAACTAATGAAGAGTATGCTAATTATGCACTTTGAAAACCCTGTCTCACGGCTGGGCCTCAGCATTTTAGAACAAATACTAGAAAAAGTATCAAGGCCCTGGACTCAGTTATATTGACACTGGCTCGTTGCCACTCACAAAAACTGCAGGTATGAGGTAAGGTAAAACTTGTGATGACTTTTCTTATTCAGATAACTTGTGTAGACTAAAGGGACTGGCTCATACAGTGCTAAATGTACTCACAAAGCTATTTATAAGTAATAAAACATGCAATAGCACATTTGATCTCAGTGGAATCCCAATAACTAGTGGTAGCCTACAGGCAGTAAATAATCATATTGACAAAATGAGTTTGGGGCAAATAGCTACTTGAAATGCACTCCATGTGCCTAATTCGTAGGGACAAGATTTTCTCTGAACTGACTACCAAGTCTGTTCATTTTTTTTTTTAAATAAGTTTTTGTTTTATTTTTTAATTTTATTTATGTGTATGTGTAAATGGGAATGTACTGTTTTGCATGTAGGTTATTGCAGCGCCGTGGTCCGTGCAATGGCCGCGGTATGCTCTTGCAGAGGACCCGGGTTCGATCCCCAGCACCCACATGGCGGCTGAGAACCGTCTGTAACTCCAATTCCAGGAGAACTCCAGTTCCAGGGGATTCCGAGACCCTCTTCTGACATCCGCGGCATTGCACGACACGGGTGCACAGACCTACATGCAAAAACAGTACATTCATACACATAAATAAATAAAATTAAAAATAAAAAAATTATTTAAAAAAAAATGAAAGATGGTGTCAGTTAGAGAAACTTTCTCATACAATAGGACATGGAGGCATTTCAAAGTAGTATTTGCCCAAATCATTTTGTGCAATATGAGTATTACTGCTGTAGGTACCATAGTATGGGATTCCACTGAGATCAAATGTGCTATTGCATGTTTTATTACTTATAAATAGCTTTGTGAGTACATTTAGCACTGTATGAGCCAGTCCCTTTAGTCTACACAAGTTATCTGAATAAGAAAAGTCATCAAAGTTACTTACTCATCCTGAGTTTTGTGAGTGGCAAGTAGCAGTGTCAAGATACTGAGTCCAGAGCCTGAACTCTTTCTAGTATTTGTTCGTAAAATGCTGAGGAGGTGGAAGGGTTTCTCAAAGTGATATTAGTACTCTATGTATCTGGGACTGTAAGTCTAATCTTGTAAAGTTAGAGATCTATATCAATGTCTGAGAAATAGAATAAATGACACCATACTCATGATTCTACATGTGGCTTAGAATGAGAAATTACTCAACAAACTCTTGGTGCTGTAACAGTGGTACAAATAATAGGTTTTCTCCATGCTTCTTTTCTCAGTATCTACTAAACTTCTAGTTTTTACTAGTCACTTTGAGAACTTACACATACTTTTTGTCTTGGATACAAATAGCAAGACAATAAATAATATTATACAATATTATGACAACATTGTCAGAAGCTCCAGTTAGGAAAGAGCTGGGCTGTTGGAACTGGATAAGACAACTAAAGGAGCCACCAAGCCAAAAATGACAGTTTGACTCTAACCACTTATTATGAAGATATAAGCAAGAGCAAAAATCAAAAAAATATCCACCTTACTGTGCTCTTATTCTTCATGGAAGAGTGCTCAGGTTAGTCTCAGTTGATCAGTATAGACATGGGGGCTATCTCACTGTGGAAGAAACCCAGCACAAAAAGGCTTAGACAGCTTTATGGACCTCGAGATTAAAGTGAGGGTGAAGATGAGAAGGTGCATTGAATCAGGGATCCAAGGGGGATTCAAAGTGTCCTCTCCTCTCCTTCTTTACTCTCTGTAAGTTGACCTCAGTGTGGGAGCTGGAGAGGACCAAAAAACAAAAGAAACCTGAGACCTATCTAAGGGACTTAAGCCAAGAAGATAAAAATATCAAGTACAAGCAATCAGATAGTCAGTATTTGACTGCAGCGTACTGACTGCAAACAGTAGTGGGGAAATCTGCTCCCTCAAACCTCCACCAGGTGAAATATTTTGTGATTATTCCAGGTTAGTGCCCCCAAATTAATGCATGTAGAATTAATATTATCTTTCTCCTATTGTTACTTATGTAACTAACACAGGCTTTATGTAAGTCTATCCTGAGAAATACCCTGTCTCAAAAATACCAAAAAAAAAAAAAAGGCATATTATCCGCTTTTGTCATTTCTGTGACTAAATGTCTGACAAAAGGATTGAGGGGAGGTGAGAGAAGGAGCTGCTCAAGCTGTGGTGGTTGGGCTCATTTTCATGTGGGAATGAAGGTGTTCATTCAACTTGAGTTTCTGGTCTTTCCCTTATTTATTTATTTATTTATTTATTTATTTATTTATTTTCTTTCCAAACTTTTTAAAATTTATGTTTTGTGCATTTCATACAACATTTCTTATTCCAATTTAGACCCATTTCCATTCCTTGCCCCCTCTAGAGCCTATGCATTCTGCAATACAGGTCTTTCAATGCAGAAGTTTACTGTTTTGGCCAAAAGCTTACTGTTTCAGTCAGTTCTTCGACCCAGTCTTTTTAGTTGTTGTTCCTTCCAATTTGTATCACTTCAGAACATGCATATGTACACACCACACATATACCAAAATTATGACGTCTGAAAATAAACTATAAGTTAATTCCAAAACATGTTTAGGGATTCACAATTTAATAGTAGGGTTGTACACAGGTAAAGAAAAAAAATATTACTTTACTTTGGTATTAAATATAATACATGTCATTACTCATCAACTTGCTATTTAATGTAGGGATGTAAAGTAATATTGTTTCTTTACCTGGTCTTTCCTTTTTTACTCAGCTTGGGAGTCCAGCCAACCTGGAGGCTGTTGCACCTTCCAGGCTGGTCTTTTCTCCTTAGTCATTCCTCTTTGGAGACACTCATAGACTCAACCAGAACTGTGTCTCCTAGGTGCCTGAATCATGGCTTCCCTTAGAAAGTAGAGGAATAGATTGCTACCAGGTGATACTATATGACAGCAAAATTATAGAGAACATTTGTTTATACCAATCCCAAAGTAATTGTTATACAGATCTTAGTTAAAGCTAATGTGGACAAGAGCAATTTATATCACCAATTAACTCAGATGCATTACCGTTTTTATCAGCCTTCAAACCAATGTTATTCAATATGAACGTATTTACTTTTACTAAGTCCTAAAACACCATGTATCCTGTAGACAGAGTCTGGGCAAAACTGGATACTTGTTGAACTCACGTCAATTAAACATGCACCAATCAAATATACACCCGTGTCCCTCTCCCACCCCTCCCACCCCTCCCGAGTCACCATTTCAGTCAGCCTTCTGATGCAATCTTTCTGTTGTTGTTCTTTTAATATGCATCCCTCTCCACAAGAAATATTTATAACTGGGTTATTGGTACTAGCGTCCACATATGAGAGATACCATTTGTCGTTTGTTTTTCTGGGACTGTGTTACTTCACTTAAC